>NNCF01130817.1:460917-480852 GCA_002313205.1 Laupala kohalensis | reverse complement strand
AAAAAAAAAAAGAAAACTAAAACTGGATAGTCTTGAAATAAAACTTGCACTGGGTACAATTAAATTTATTTTCCGTTACAGAATGCAGTCCACGCCCAAGCGATTTTTAAATGCATATTAAAGAACATTTTTAAAAAAATTTTAGTGTAAAATACACTTTAAATAAATTTATGAAAATGATACTCTTTCACTTCTAGTAAACAATCTCAGATCGTGAATTTTATAAAAATATATTTTCATAATGCTACCGTATTTGACAAGACACTCTGCAAACGTATCAGTTATGGAAATAAGTATTATATACAAGACCATCAACTTGAGTCTGACCAGGCTGTTAATATTACTTCTTGGAGAAGCAATAAAAAATTTTCGTGTGCATACTCTTTCTGATTCCATATTTGTTGGCTTAATTCACCTCTAAGACCAACAAATAGTAACAATTTCATTCATGATCGCCATTGCAGAAGTTTTCTCACTTTTTTGGGGATGTTTTTATTTTTATAGGGTATTGCATGACATGGCACAATCAGAGTTATGCTCCACGATGCTATTGAATAAGCAATTTCTATTTTGAAATTGCAAATTCAGTCTAAATATTTTGAAATATTTTACTTCTTAAATATCAGCATTTTCAGTTTCGATATGAAGTAGGTGAGTTTTTTACCATTACTATAAAAGTAAAAAAAATGTTTCTGTTTCTTATGTTGATTTCGTGACATTTTTTTTACTTGTCGTAAACATGTTATGGAAGTAGAAATCCCGAGACAATAAAAGAAACTGGAAATAAAAGAAATTTGCCTTTATTGCCTTACTAACATGATTTTGTTGTATCTTTATAAGTAATTCCGTGCGAAAACAACCATAATATGGACTTTCATATTTCAGAATTAGATAAATTGTGTACATTCGTTGTACTATAGTTTGTTAATTTTTGAATTCTTTATCTGAAAGTATTGGAATTTAGCTCAATTTTCGCCGTGAGTTATTTGTCTCTTTCTTTAAAACAATTTTACGTATAGAGCTGAAATTCATATTGATATCTTTCGTTTTTATGTAATGTTTAATTAAATTGTGTTAAGTCATATAATAAAAAATCTTAAATTTGAAAGATTTTGTAATTCTTCAAAATCATAATTTTTAAATTGTTGTAAAAAATATTGTATTTAATAATCTTTTGAAAGGTATCTACCAAATTTGAAAATAAGATGACAATGTATTCATATTGAAACAAATAATTGTTGACGGCAATGCACGGTTTATTTACCAATTTGAAGCGTTTTTATCAAGTCTAATTTAATGTTACTACTTACATGCTACCAATAACGTGAAGGTAAATACAATAATTTTTACTATAATTTTTTACCATAAATGTTGTGTAAATGTGTTTCCAAAATTAAAATAGGGTCTACGCTTTTCATCATTTTTAAAATACTTTTTGCTGTTAAATGTAAAGAGAATAACCCGAATTTCTTTAAATTAAATATCGTAGTTTTGAAGGTAAAGAGTTTGAAAGATTTCAAAACACGTCAAAAATAGCGATAATTTCATAATTTAAAAAATTAGTAACTTGAAAATGGACTATAAATGTTTTACGTTTGTATAAATTTGTGAAAAAAGACCTTTCCTTAAAGTCAAACGTGAATTACCTAAATAATATTGGAACTTGGAAATTGGGAATGATTTATTAACAATTAAAGATAATTTTAATGTATGTTATTCATTTATGATTATTTAAGAATACGGCATTACAATTTATTCTTCCTACTCATTATTAATTTTACGAAAACTTTACTGATTGTACGTTTTTATTATATAGGATATTTTTTATCATTCACTCATTCTGCTTTTAAATCGTTTAAGGTGTAGGTCATTCAAGTTTTAAACTTATTTCTTTTCAAAATATTAATAAACTGTTGACAAATTCGAGTATAATATGACTTAAGGATATAAAAAAGAAAACAAACAATGTAGAAACTTGTTCTGTGACGTCTATATTTCGCCCACTTCGCCACAATTTCATCTGAAAGCTCTTCGTATCTTCGCCAATGTGGGAATTGTTTTCATTTCCCTGGAGGCCAGCGACGGTGGCGGCGCGACGCGGAGGGATCGGGAACCTCTCGCTAAGCCTCCTGCTTGAGAGGCCCTGAGGGGATCGGAGAGCCTCCTTAGAGGAGGCCGTGAACCCTTTGAGATGGCTGCCGCCACGGCCACGCTGTAGCCGCTGAGACAGAGAGATGTGAAGCTCCCCATCTTTCCGTGGACGTCTCTATCGACCGATGGTGTTCGGCATGCTGAAGACGCGAGGATAAAAGAGCGCTGATAACAGAACAACATGTGTACTCAAAAGGTTTCGATGCAATCGGCTTCCGAAGAGGAAATGTCTCTTTCATGGAATTTTATTTTAAGAGATACGTAGAAGGCGGGGTTCTGAAAGCGAGATTACGTAAAATTGATTGAAGTTTTGTGGAATCAGCTGGATAAAAACTGTAGCATTGTGTTTTCCTTCTCAATCTAAGAAGACACTCAAGCATGTGAGAATATATAACTTATTCTTTCCATAAGTACTTGTAAAATTCAACCATTCTTGGGATGAAACAAAGTCACATATGAAAAAAAAATTCACTTCTTTTACGTAATTTTGGGGTTGTGTCAGATATAAAGTTGTGATGAGTTCCCCTAGTTTTTGCTCCAGCGCTCCCGATTTATAACCACTTGGCAGTTGATTGTGCCAGTGCCGTGAAAGTAGGTCGTCCATATTTTTGTGGTGGTGACCACACGAGTAAATCGTGCTTAATCCAAGTGTTCTGGACAAGTAAAAAAAATATTTTTTTACTATTTTTTTCTTAATTGTGTAATTTTTCAAGTCAAATGTGTTTGTGTAATATTTCATGTTTGGTTGATCTCTGGAACATCTGCTTCTTTGCAGTTAACTAAACGAAAAAGACGTGCATTTGCGTCAATATGTCTGTGTTATTTTAACAATATATAATATCATTGAAAGGAATGGTATGTAAATATCGCATGATGATGTTAGCTTTTTGTATGTATCTCAAAGATCAAGTAACAATCAAATAATTACAGAAATTAAAATAACTAAATCTAATGACAATCATGAATATGTTAATTTATAATGTAAATAGAACTATGATTTCAAATGTGACGAATTATCAGTTCGTTTCGGCAACAAAATGAGTCCTACACTTAAAGGTCACTTTACATTACTGTGGAAGTATGGTTCTTTACAGGCCTAATTGGTTTAACTTCAATGGTATCGCCCTTTTTATTGTACGCCCTTTTTATTGTATTACATGGGAAATTAAAAAGCGTTTCACGTTATATAATTCTTTTTCCCATTAAGTTTGTTAAAAGATGATAGGCACCCGGAATATAGCCACACACATTTTACATGGAATTGTGAGTGATTTTGAAATGAACACCAGTCTTGCGTACCTCTCTCGCGTCTGTGCGGCATATGAAATCTAGAAGCTTTCTGCTCTGAGGCACAGTATCCATTTCATATTCTCATATGTCAGTCGCTTTTCATTTTCTCGCTCCCACACATGATTGCATGGTCACCTTTGAAAGCAATAAAAATGCAGTTTTAATCTGTCCCATGAGATGTTCTTTGACAGACATACGCTGTCTTCGTTCTTATTTTATTCTCGACTGACAGAAAGCTATAGACTTCATTAGGTGTTGATCCACTCGAATATTAAATCAATAACAGATTCTAGTTTACCAAAATAACACGTACATAAAAATTCAGATAAAATAGAGAAAAAAATTTTTATAATAAGTTTTGAACCCAGACCACTCATAATTGTCAAATATTATTTCATAATTAGCACAGATTAGATACGGACAGTTGTAAAGGTGACTTTCCAAAAAAATGTATTGATGTAATATATAAAAACAGAACACGTTCGGATTCAGTACAGCGATTTTTTCGAAATTTCATTTAGATTTCTTAAACATTAGTTTCAAACGTTGACAGCCGTGAAGTGCAAAAAATAAGTAAATAAATAATTACACACCCGCTAACTGCGGATACTCATCCATTAGTTCATCATATGAGTATTTTACTCACTGAAATTTTGTTCTTTTATTCTTCTATCTTTTAGATTTTATATCAATGGAGGTAAATGAGCGTAATTTATTTGTTTCATAGATTTTACCAGTTGACTAAATGTATGTACCAAAAAGTAATGAAGAAAAAAGTTATTTGTGTGGTTAGGTGATATATTTTTGTTCACACGTTTCCTGTATAATAAGATATTTCTATTTGAAAACAATCTCTTCTGATTCAATGCTTTATAATTCTTGCGTAATGAGGCCCTAAATGAGGTGGGTTTTACTCAATCCAAAACGCGTTCAGTTTAGTCTCCCTCACCGACAGTATCGTGTGGAAACAAGGAGTTTCCCGCGCAGGATCGCCACCTCTCTCGCTTTCTCGTCAGAATCCCCAACAATTTACGAAGTTAGTCAATTATTATTCATACTTCTGTTTTCTATGCAAATTGTTTTGGCTTTACCAAGATGATTAGTCCATTTATCCATATTAGTGAGGACCTGTCTTCCTTTATCAACTTTGTTGTATGATTTAGGATAAGTCACATTTAAGAAAAGGAATAGTATTAACCACGTATTAAGAGGAAATTTTCATCGTAATCGAAACCATGTATAAACTTTAATCCAGTACTACAATACTTAATACAGATAATATGTTTTTAGCATTATGTCCATAGTAGTAAGAGTGATGATAACCCAAAGAAAAGTACAACTTAATAATAATAATAATAATAGTATGTAGGAATGTATTATATAAGTATATAATAGTACTGCACTGCGCTTAAAATAATCCTCAGTTTCTGAACGCATGACTTTTTAGTTCAAGTGTCTTTTTTTTATTATACAACAGTGTTTCTTGAATAAAAGAAGAAATAAATTTGTATGTTACAGATGAAGTTTGCTCTTCTTGAAACGCTTGTCCATTTCACTGCTATTCAAATTAAAATCATAAATATTCCAATGACTGTAAACTAAATGATATTTAAATTGATTTAAGTACCCGAGGCATATTGAAATCTGCAATCCAAGGTCAACATCGTGAATTATATTGTTCATAGATATTGTTTATTTTAGAAAACGTTATATTGAAGTTTCATGTGAGTTAAAAGTTATTTTTAGTGGTAATGTTTTCGATACATAATCCTATTTTCGATTAGTGCTGGAAATTCCGTCAAATTGGTATTGCGTGTTCATTTGTTGCCTCCGGTCGAACTTCCGAATGAAATGATATTGCGCAATTTCAATTCCAGATTATTTCAAAAGATTCCTATTTTTGCCAGCTCAGTGAGTTTAATCAACAAAAAGCTTTTTATTGATTATGAAGATTTTATTGATTTTTATTGATTTTGAAGATCAAATTAGCGAATGGTGTTTCTTTGCATTCTATCTCCAATGATTATTTAAGAGAAAATTGGCTATATTCCTTAGTTAACCCTTCTAGTTTCTTATGCAGAATAATTATCCTAAGATACAGGGTGTTTCAACAGAAATTTTATGATCGTTTTGTCAAATCTTGCTTTGGAGTTGAACAAGTGTCGAACTGAACTGAAGCGACAAAACAAATGAGTTGGAACCGTTGTGTGGGTTGCCTATTATCAGCAGCGATCCTTTCACTAATTAATCTCTTGGTGACCAGGAAAACGTGACTACTGACACCGTAACCATAAGCCAACTTTGGAGGTATGATAGTAATTGATCAATTTATGATTGATTAGCACGGATATCTGTTTGCTACATGTAATTGTAGAGGAAATTGAGAGAACTGGTTGAAGAACATTTATCTGTATTTAAATACTACCCTTCGTTTAAATATTCAGAATACTGTGCGATAAACCTCTAATACTCACGATTTTTAAGATTAATTGACTACACCGATCTAATAGGATAAGTCACCCAGAGAAGTGTGCCCTCACCTCAAGGAGTTATGTCTAGTTCTCTGAATTAATGAAACAATAAATATTAATATAATTATTAAAATTGAGATATACACCACAATATTTTCATTCAAATAAAATGTTTAATAATGAGTTATTAATCTTATTAACTTTCTGCTATGGGGAGTAATCTGTCGAGATTAAAGGATCATGGATGACTCTCCGGCTTTGCGTGGGCCAATTTCTGCCGGGTCTCTATCTCTTGATAGATTGACTTTCTGTCTCCTTTATAGCTTATTCGGTGCGTAGTTCAGCTACATGGCTTACGTGACTTATAACTAACAATCTCGTGTCTTTTTGTCACAGCGTGACACTGTGATTTTATACATTTGTATTGGGTCACGTGTGGATGCGAGTACTTTGAAACTCTTAATGCTAACTGAGAACGTATATTACGTATTACAGATTTTGTAAGTGATGTTTATGCTTCTATCGCAGCTCCTACCTCCGTCAGTGACCTTAAGAAAACAACTTACAAGAACTTTCAGTTCGTATCCTTACTAGTCTGAATGGACAAGTTTGTCTAAAACTGTCTCCAGAGAGCTTATATTCACCTGAGCGAAAGCATTCAAAGGAATTCTATTTTTATATTTACCTCTTTAGTACTCATTCTTTTTCGAACTATCGTGGATATATCCTGATCATTTAATCGGATAATGTAATAAAATAGATCTCACGTGATTCCATTACACGGAAAATTGAATCTAATATTCGGTTTGATAAGAACGTTAACTATTGTTTAATAATACTTTTTATTTATTGTAACTGTCATATTGTTCAGGTATTCTCCCATCTGCGAGTTGGAGGCTAGTTTAACATATTAACGCTCAATTTATTTTTTATCCTTCATTCGTTTAATATCTCTACAGTTAGTCATTGGAGGTAGTACGATAAAAATAAAAACAAAAATTATTTTTACATTTTGTTTATCGCTAATAAACTGATCTATAAATTGATAGCTGGGTAGATTCGTGATGTAACACAAAACACTTCCTGATATTACAGTAAACGTATTATAAATAATGCATTGTATTATTATAAAACTTCATTTCCCTTTCCTTTGAAAACATTATATTTTTCTACAAAGTGTGGTCTTGTTCAAAATGTTTTTGGCACAGTAACATGGCATTTTGACATAATATCAGAGGTCATCAAGAACTGTTTTGAAATTGGTGGCGTCTTTGACACTTCCTTTTCCCTACATAATGGTCCTTTTCATCGTAACGCACGTGTAAATGCACATTTCTTTGAGATGTCAAAGGTATGCGTTGCATAATTCGATGAACATACGTAAATCTTTCCTCTTGTCTTCACAATTACTTGTATTTTATAACTCTTCCACAACGCAAATCAAAATTTTAACAATATCCTCTCGTTCCACAGGGAACCTATGGCTTGTAACTGAATCTAATCAGCTTCCCTTTTATGGGTGCCCAGCGTACTACTACTCATCTATAAATAGATGAGTAGTTTTTGGAAAGTGATATCTCGGAAACCATTTCGCTGAATTACTTCTCTCTTGCATAGTAACAAAGATAAAATATTTAGCAATTAGCAAAAGCCTTAAATTCTTGAAATGAAAAGTTTTACTAACTCAGCTCACGTAAGCATACAACTCTGCCCAAAGACCCGGACGAAGATATTATTTTATTTTTTATGATTAATAATGATACTTTAAAACATATGCAGTAATTCCTACTGATCTATCAATCTTCCAAATACTTAGAACATATGTCCAAATTTTTGCAAGTGAAGTTAGTTGTAAGAAATATGTGATCATTCTAGCTTATCTATAAACATCGCTGGGCGTTAATGTGTTAACTCGGTTTAATACTTAGCATTAATAATGTAAATACGGCATCGGAACAGTTTTGAATAGAACATGATAATATTGAAGGGAGCATTGCGTAACTTACGCACAGTTCTCTACTAATATTAAATACTTACGAGATATGTCACAGTTTCAAGTCACAGTCATGTTGGTTCCTTTTCATGTAAACGAGCCATATAACTTCTGTATTTTATGTAATATGTAAATTTTGTTATCTCGGAAAGGAAAAGAATAAAGATGAATAAAGGCAGTCGCCGACACATCTTTGAATGCTCTAAAATACGATACTTCAATTTTACTGCGTGATTTACTTCGTCCGGTCGCGCAGCAAAGGAACTAAATTTTTTCTGGGACATTTGCGTATTAATGTATATGATGATCAATTTACTAGAATGACTTCACAGAAGATTTTGAAAGGAGGAAGACGTTAATTAAGTACATTTATATCTCATACATGTTTCGTCTCTTTGTTATCGCTGTCCCTCTCTTATTTTGAATTTCGATGTTTTCCTGTCATGTGCACAATTAATTTCCAAGTTTTTTATTCCAACCTATTTTGCAATGACGCGTTGGTGCTTTGTGATTTTAAAAAAATAATTTTGATAAAAATAATACCTTTAAATCACCATATATTAGCACCGAAATTGTAATTTTTCCGTCTGAATATTATTTTCTGCTGTCAGCAAGGCAATGTAATATTACATATAGTGAGTATATCATCCCTTGCAACTATCGATTATTTGTCGTGACACTAGCGATTATTTCAAGTTTGGCAGGAATTACTCAACGAAATCCTATGATACGTATTCGTTGTGACGTTTCTTGTAATAATCTAACACCCAAATAATTTTAAAACCCGTCAAAACTGTGTATGACCTAATGCAAGGAAATGAAATAACGTACACTTTGGAAGCAAAGAAGGAGCTATCCCTTTCACTGTGATCTAAGAGCCGAAAAGAATACCGGAGAAAAACTCGGACCGAGATGGGGTTACGGAGATACCATACGCAGCCTTGTTATTCCAACAATGAATTTCCATTAAAACAACAATTCCCAATATGTTAAGTCCTCCACTACTTCCGGACTCTTGATCGGAATTGATGGGATATTCCGTAGCTTGCTTCCGGAGAGTTAATTAGTTTATTTTCCTTCACGAGGACATACGCAGTTTGTAACTGCTTTTTTGACAATAAATTTATATTATATTTTCCAATAAGTGACGTATATTGTTCAATTTAAACTCATTAAAACTACATTTCAGAATAAGTGACGTTTATTGTTCAATCTAATATGATGATTGCATTGATGAAGTGTTTCATCCTGTCGTAACACGATTTCAAATAACGGGCTAGAAATATGAAATAGTTAAATATGCTTATTCCAGTAGGAAAATTCTCAATTTAGGAAACGGTTGATAATATCAGAAAACATATCGACAGCCATATTTGAAAAACTTTCAGTTCATTTGTAAATAATTGAGGAATATATTTTTCATTATTCGCGTATGGCATCTCAAAAGGATTATCTATACTAATAAATTATTTTGCATTTGTGTGGCGTAGGAATTTGAAAAAGTAATTGATGAAATTCTTCGAAATTTTAAAAGACTCTTCTTATTGATTATTGCAACTAAAATGCATAGTATGGTTAATATTGATGAATTACAAGAGCAGAAAAGCGATTAAAATTGTCAGTAAATCAGTAGATGTGAATCTTCACTCGCATGACTGTGAGCTACAAATTTGGCAGCCAGAATTCAATTACGTTACGTGAGGTGGACATTCCATTGAACATATAATCTAAGTGTCGTAATCGTAGATGCAATATTATGAAAAGACTTTGATGATCATTGTTTTCAAGTACATTACATAAAAGAGAAATGTAAATAAATCAGAGATCTTTATTGTGCGCTTTGCTCATCACTGTGTGGTGTATATGTTTCTTCTGCTTGGACATTAAAATAATTTGTAATTACGTTCATATTAACATACAATATTGAAAACTGCATGTATATTTGTAGGTTTTCTTGCGGGAAGTTAAAAAAGTGAAATTTTCATGACATTGAAAAAGTGAAAATTTAATATCATCGAAGTGGAGGAATAAGGACATTATCATAAGAATTTGAATATTATATAAGAACCCCGTGTAAAGCGGGGAAAAACGACCGAAAAATTCTAGACCAGTGTTTTAATCCAAACATGTGTTTTAATACCCGAATGTCCAGTAATGGTGTTTTAAAATTTCTTTTCAAATACCAGGCAACACCTCGTTGTTCTGCTATTGGCAAATAATTGTTTCTAAATATATTAAGAGATCTTTCCAAATTAATTTGTAGTATACTACTGTAATGGACTGTATTGATTGCAGTATTGGTGAAAGTATGAGCAATATTCGTGCATTTGTTATTGTACATAAATTTTGCTATGGGATGCATCCTGGGTAGCTACCATTCAAATCTACCTGCAATATTCCAGGGGTGTCGCTGCAGTCTCCTCTACATTTATGGCATCATAGTGTACCGTGCAGTAGACCTACACAGGAAAGCACTCGCCTGCCGAAGCGGCAGCTCTTGCAAATCTGACGATGGCGTTGAGGCTTTAGACGAGAAGGCGATGAGAGGCGACTAGTCCATGCGTGGGAATCCCCCGCATTGCACGCATGGAAAAAAGGGACGTTCGCTCGGGAGAATTGCCAACATGATTTGGGTTCCCCGGGGTACCCCAAGGGAGTGTATTTAGGCTTAGGGAGATTAGGTGCTCGTTTTGCATATGAATTTGGTAATCGAATTTGAAATATTAATTATTAGGAGAGGAGAATTACCAAGATGCCCAAGAGAAGAGAAACAAGTTTTATGCATGTTGCATGGAAGGAAATGCTCGGGCTTTTGGATTTTCCAGTACTTTTTGACCATAAACCATGTACTAATTTATTTAATAAGAACATGTGCAAAAAGATGGCTATCTTTTGTGATTTCAATTCTGCTCGGGTTATTAATGTTTCCGAAAATGAATACAGATTATATTTGTGATGAAAATTTCGCTTGTTCGGTCAACGACTTGTTCCTCTATTTATTATGATACATCTCAAATCTATAGGATTCAAAGTATTTGTAAACACTTAAACAATGAAATAATAAATTCAAAATAAATTATTTTAAATATTTTTCATCTCTTTTGGTGTACGATATTGCCTTTCTTCGCCAGTACCCTTATGAACTGCGTTGTGAGTGATAATTACTTCTCGATTTACAACTGAATTGCACAACATCTTATGTGATACGAGGATTTGTTTCAGTCTATTAAAGTTGAAAGTAAAATGTGAAATTAATTTATGTAAAAACCAATTCTTACCTTAAGAAGAGTTTGAAATTAGAAAACAAAGAGTTTAAAAAAAAGAGCTCCAAAACTGAATTAATAAAAAATTTCACATCCCTCATTACATTACAATCGTGTCAAAAGTATCTATGAATTAAAAAAAGAATACTCTTACGTACACACGTTTTGTTTTTACATATTTCGACCGGAATCTAGACATATCCAGGGCGTTTTCATCAACATCATATTATTTATTAAAAATTTCATAAAAATTTAAGTAACTATCTCAATAATATAATATTTGGTATCTAAGGGTGACACTTCCTCGTGTGAAATGGTAGTCAATCTATATTTTATTACAAGCTTTTATTTTACTTCACTTGCTAGTTCGTATGTAAAGGTCAAATATTGCAAATGAATTTTAAACCCCTCAACCAATTGAACTGAAATTTGGCACATACATACAAACCCTCTTACAATACGAGCACAATATTATGATGTCTATTTCCAATAAAAACTTTTAAAAAGACTTTTTACTTATAATGATTTTATACCGAGGTAACTCGCGGTGAATTATTTCCAAGAAGCTTCCCCTGAAATACTATCCTCCTCTTTCATACAAGTAAATATTTCAGTTCAGTATAAGAACTTCCCCGGCAACCCAACATTTCTCCTTCCAAATTCCCGTACTCAAGTCACGGTTAGATGGAAGTGAGACCATCGTGGTTTGAACCTCCCTATGAGACACACGATAGTTAAATAAATAAATAAGTGTAACGTTCCCAAAATCATTAAATTCACCATCACTCAAGTATGTTTTCTTTGCAAAAACGTTTCTTGTGTAAGAAATAACAATCTTCATAAAAATCTTTGAATTTGTATACTAAACATCAAATTAATATACAATTTTTATGGGTGTGATATTAGCGATTTCCAATGTGTTAGTTCATTATAAATAGAGAAATTTAAGATTAAAAATTATGCAAATAAATACATATCTTAAAGTTTAAACTAGTTTAAATGTCTAAAATAATTTAAATGTAAAAATTTTATTTTTTTATTCACATCAGCTAAATACCAACTCTCTATGGTCTATATTTTTATTTTTATGTTGTATGGCGAGGTTCAGGCCATTTATCCCGCTGTTTCATCTAACCGTGACACGTGCGATGGAACGGAAGAAGAGATGTTGGGAATTAAGTTAAGAAGTGTTTTTGTAATTTTAAGTTATCAAAATGGAAATGATATGCTCTTTTATTGTTTCCTTTTTTCGTTCACAGGAAATTGAATCGTTCGTTTTAATTTGTTCTTTTTATGCTAATGAATCCAACCCAATTACTTTTTATTATTTCATTGAATGCTGGTAACAAAACATTTTTATTATATCCACAAATTTTATAAATAGAAGATAACTATTGTTAATATGTTTCTCCAGATCTTATCATCTGAAATTCATCATTTCTTCTCGGTACTTACTTTGGTTGTAAAGAATTTATTTACATGAAGATCTGGAGTAATTACTTTTTCTTCATGAATGTTGTCTTCTTGATCTAAAACAATATGGTAAATAATCAAATTAAAATCCATATTCAATTGATCCCTGGATATCTGTCGCAGAAGGGTAACTTAACTTCATGCATGTTAACAGAACTTAATGTTTTCGATTTTGGCGCCTTTTCGTTTTAGCAAATATGATTTACGCGTCCATTTAAAGCTCATCTCCTGTTCGAGTAGGAGCGCAAAAATTCGAAATCGTGGAAGCGCGAAATTAAACAGGTGTACCGAATTGTTGCAGATGCTGTAAAATGGAAATTTTACTCCTTGGGATAAGCGATCTCATGCATAAAGATGAGTCTCAACCTAACGAAGGATGGCTTTAAATATTGGAGAGGATAATCGGAATGAAAATCTCTTTTACTGCACACTTTTGTTTCGCAGCAATAAAACAGAAGATACGACACAAAAACTTTTACAATGTGCGTAAACAAACATAAATTATTTGTGTGTTTAAAGGATAGATATCCATCATGATTTAGAGAATTTAGACGCACGGTGTTGATGTCGTAAATGATTGTCAGCGATTGTTTGTTTTAATTAAAGAACTTATTTACGGATTAACTCTACGTCTTTTTTAGTTCATGACAGTAATTTTCTTTATTATAACGAATCATATTTGTACTTATCTGGACATCATAAGTACACCTCCAGCCTTAAGACACCATTATCTCTTAAGATCCATTTTGTCACCACTTAAAAATATTCTGGTATATTTTATGAAGTTGATAGAAAGATTCCTTGTTATCTTTTGGATAGAAAAGAGTTTTGTTCAAGAAGAAGGAGGTAGTCTTAAACGCATCTCTGGCAATTCATTATGACGATTATAGTTAACTCATTTAGTTAAATGAGTCGGTTGTAAAACCACTTGGTCATGAACTAACTACACCTATGTCATCCAATACTTGGAATAATTTATATATGCTTATGGAAAATTCTTTACAGATCACCATTACCTATTTGTCTCTGGAACAGTTTCATTTTAATAACCAAAACAGGAAGTCGATGTTTCGCTTGAGACTGTTATAGGGTCTGATACCACTGAAGAAGCAAAATTTGAGAGGTCATTTCATTCAAGAATGGTATCCCTAAATAACTTTAAAATTATGTCAAAACTTCATGATTAATAATGTCATAATTAAATAAACAATGCAAGAAATATGACCTTTTATGGTCGTTGTGAGTTTTAATCACAAAATATTTACTGCTCGTCCATAAAAGGTCGTTAGTCATGCATTGTTTTTTAAAATTAGATTGTATATTGGACGTTAATTGTCACAGAATTAATATAGTCACTAAGTGGCAAAGTCTACAAATGCAACCGGGTGTTTAAGATGATATCTTCATCTAGAAATGTACTCCACATAACCTGATCCGGAGGTTAGTGGTTTAATAAAATATTTGTTGTATATTGAAGCATTATAGTAAATTATGACATTCTTACTATCTGGAATCAGAAAAAAATATACAACGCGAGTCCCTAAAACGCGCAAAACCTTTAATAAAGTCAATTTCGCGTAATTATAGAACATTTTCTAGGTTGTATGGAAACAGGAAATGACACAAGAATCAAAGAAAATTCAGAAAAAAATACACTAATTAAGATACTATAATGCTTAGGAAATGAACGGGTAACTTATGACTAAAAAATAAAAATAATTTTGAGCCACTATAAAAAGTTTATTTTTACTTTACAAGTTTATATTTTAGATAATTATTTAACTGAAATATATTTGAAAGAATCTATTAGCAACGTAATAACTTATTGATCTTTAAAACTTCTTACTGAAAGTTTCGACCAGGCAATAGTTCAGCCCAGTTTGCTTAATAATTAACTTTTTATGATATATGGGTACTAAATTCTCGATGCATCCAAGATCTTTTTATATCATGAATGGCCCAGGAAAGCGCGTGCAATGTTTTCCCTTGCCTCGCTCCATGCATCGTGCATAGGCCGAGCATCGAAGTGCGGGCTCGGGGGGAAGGTGGCTGCCGCCTTTGGGGGCGAGTGGAGCGGCGTGTTGTGACTGACAGCAAGAGGTGAGAGTGCTTGGCGCAATTAGAGTGATGAGGCGCCAGACAGCGTTGCGAACGGTAATGAGAGATGCGCCTGCCGGCGAATGCACCCGCCACCGCCACCTTACGAGCTAATCAGCTACTCGCAGTTAGGTAGAGTCCTTAAAAAGAGACAACCGCCAGCGCCGTCTGAGACTTCAGAGTGCGTAAATAATCATAACCCCCCTGCTTGTGTCGCAAGTGCTCAC
Organism: Laupala kohalensis; assembly: GCA_002313205.1. Lineage (NCBI taxonomy): Eukaryota > Metazoa > Arthropoda > Insecta > Orthoptera > Trigonidiidae > Laupala > Laupala kohalensis. The sequence continues at coordinate 465,887 of NNCF01130817.1, read as the reverse complement.
AAGGTTCCGGCTTCTTGTTAAGAGACAAGAAGAAGAAGAGAAGCCAGCTGATGCCCTATGGGTAAAATCTGTTATTCATATGATTCACACCCAGGTTATAATACTTTGAGGAATGTCTGTTGAGGAATGTCTATAATACTTTGAGGAAGTTGCGTACTATTTTCAGAAATTATGAGAAATTCCGCATGACATTACCGTCGCTGGCGTTTCTCTATTTTTGAGGACTTTAGTTATTTGGCCACGCATAGCCTTGATGAGAGCGAGCGTGCAGCCGATGACGAGAATTCGATGGAATATCGACTTTTGATAAAAAGGATTAGAAACAAATGTGTTGGAATTTAACCTCATGTCAATACATAAAACGGGAATCTCGCAAAGAGGACTCAGAAAAATCGGAAAAGAAATTTTACATTTATGCTACCCAAAAATGACTAGGTAACACGAAACGTCCAACGCTCCCTTTACATCATTCTTTTAAAGCTTATTACAATTTTTACGTGTATGATTAATACTATTAATACATTAAGAATTGAAATTTTACCTTCATTAAATGTAAAATCAATTATTAAATAGGCGCTATGGAATAGGGAATATACAAATACTTTTCATATGGTGCTTATTTCATAATTTAATGAGACAATATTCAGTTTAATGATTTAAAATTATAGTACATGAATAAGATGAATAAGAATGTTGTTTCTGTTTCTTTTGATATCCATTTCTCAAACGAAGTGTAAGGCCATGAAATGATTAATTCAAATCCTCAGGAGAAACTTGACACGTTTAGCAAATATTAGTATGAATTTGATGTGTCAAATAGCTACTTATTCGATCTATACTTTTAAAGTTTGGTTTTAATTACATTCCTGCAATTTTATCCCGAATTTAGCTAACTACCAAAAATCAACTTTTTATGAAAATTACTTATAATTCGTAAATAATAATAATCTTAATAATAATAATAATAAAATGCCTCTACTACATTTCGAGGCTCAAGCCATCCTGCGTTCTCTTCTTCCTGATCACCAGCAATAATGACTACATCAATATTTACATACAATATATACAACATACAATAATATAAAATAATAAAACATATATACAACATAAAAAATACATACATGAATAACAATAAAAATAATTAGGAACTAATTACTTTACGCGAGGAATTAAAGTATAATAGCAAAATATATAAAATTAAAAACAAAATTATTGTATAGATCATGCGTTGTTTCTCCTTTCACATACTTTCCTTTATTTGGAATATCAATATTTTTCTCTGTTGTGCTCTATAAGTGATATCTTAAATGTTATGTTCAATGATGATAGATTCATGAAATAGTAGGAATATACGAGAAACAAACTGACGAGATCATAGTTGAATAAAATAATTTTATGATATTTTTTAAAAATTCTTTATCCTCTTGACATAAATGTACAGATATAGGATTATCGATTATATGATAACCATTTACAAGCGTAACAAGTAATGAAATTGTGTAATGGAATCAGCTCCCTTATTTTGTTATTTAAATTATCACAACCATGAGATGACAAATTAGTTTTTATAGCAATTCCAATTTTTGAATTATTTTGATATTATTGACGATTCTAAAATCCATAATTTTCAAACTTTTTGTTCTAGAACTGAAAACAAGGTTACAAACGTCTTCTCAGACTATCTCTTTTCATCACAAACGACTTGTACCCGCAATACCTCCTGACTTGGCGAGATTTCTTCATCTTGCGTATTCTCCTTGTAACATATATAACCTCTCTGGACTTCCATCAGAAAACTGGTCCATTTAACCTCACTATTTTTATACTGTAGTGACTTATATTTAAAATACGAAATATTCATAAAAATATTTTTTTTTGCTTTTAAAGAACTTAGTTATATGGATATACTTCGCTGATTTGAATGTATTTGTCACATCATCATAAAATGACGTTCAGCAGTTTACCATAATTAATTTGGTCATCTATTTCAACTCATGTACATTATAATCTACACAAGAAGTATTTTCAAGGATTTTGGTTTTGTATTTTAATTCAGGAAATAATTAATAGAACGAAGATACGTACCTCAATAATTTCGTGTCATTTTCGAAACCATTGATTTCGAAGGCAATTCATAAACAAATAAATAAATACTATTGTACGTAATTTCTTGAAACAATCGTAGGACTAGCAAAAATTATTGCATTTAACATGTGTTAAAATATTCTAAAAAACATTGTTAATAGTAGTTATTCACAATAAGTGCTGATATGTGTCAGTCGATCAAAAAATATGAAAATCACAATTAATTCAAATATACCGCATTTGGTATGAGATACAAGCATTTGCAGAAATATATTTTGGTAAAATATTATCTCCTTACTTTACCAATAATCTTGTCGGTTGTTCCAAATCTTGCTTAAAGCGAACTATAAACTCTTGGGTTACATTCGTTTTAAGACTCATATCTTGGCATAAATAGGAGGCAAGAAAGAAATAATGCCTTTTGTGGTTGTGGGTCAGAGTGAGCAGTAAGAGTACAATTTGTGAGTGGCTGAGTGATACAATCTCTCGTGCTTAATTTCACAGGCAACTGCTCGTGGATAAAGAAATGAATCAAAATTTTGTTTTTCTTTTTGAAAGATAAAGTCTATCCCTCTACCACAATTCTTTTTAAGTTAGGAAATATTGTAGATTCAACATGTTGCGTACCAAATTTGATAGAATAGGTTAACGAAAACACATAATAAAATTTCAAATAAGGCTTCTGAAAGAGAGCGATTGGTTTCATGTCAAAAATAATAATAATTTAATAAATATTGTTTTTGTAACATTTAAAAATTATTTATAATGAAATTATTGTATATAGGTCACAAAAACTGTATGACAGTTGCACTGAATTCTCCGGTAAGTTGTGGATCCAAGTATGAAAAAATATGCAATCGTTTTAAAACATAGAGATCCCATTGTGATAAATACTAAAAAGTGATTTAATATCCAAACAGTTAAAAGCATGAATATGCAATAGATTGTAAATTTGTAATTGTTTTGTCTGATTCATTAATAATGTAATATGAATTACTAAAATATATGGAACACGTCACGCTGTGAGTTTCAAAATTGTCCAAACGTGCATCTGAATCATCAGTGTGTTTCATTTCCTACACAAACCGGCAAGCGTTTCGTATTTGTCGATAATTAACCGATTTTATTTGCTTTCTAGAAACCAGTGGAAATCGTAAATTTGTACATCAAAGCATGACATTCAAAATAAAATAGATGAGTTTTCCGAACAAGTGTTTCGATGCCAATTATGTAATATTGAACTAAAATTAGTATTATGATTTTTATTGTTGACACATTATTCATATTTCCATTGCTTGGCAGGACACAATAATGAGAACAAAATGAACAAATTTTTATTACGTTACCTTCAGATAGATATTGAAACATAATTTTAATTCTTATAGAAGAAGTAAGAAGAAAAATTATCCATGATTAGCAAACATACATTATCGTTGAATTAAAAATACTCTAAATTTAAAAAATGCGAATAATCGATAAAAAATAGATAATTGGCTAGTTGACTCCATTTTGAACATATCAAATAAATTAGGTAAATATGTCTTGGAATAATCCTTTAATTAATTACGTAAAAGTTTATTGATTAAGAAAGTTGCATGATAGGTATTCATCTTCAGGCCGCAATATGTGACAAAAAATGCATTTTCTTAATCAATAAAAGAAAAATTTCAAGAACTGTTCCTTTACTAGTATATTTTTGAAATAGTTATATCTTCTAAGTAATTTTCATACACTACAATATAACATACCATTCTGGAGAATTAATGGAAAATACGATTGTCTTATGACAGTATGCAGGATGAAGTGAATAAACTGAATTCATTGAGTCACTAATGCAAGAAAGTTAATGATGTTTGCCACTTGGGTGACACGAACATTTTGCCGGAGAAGGACAACTCCTGTGGTCGTTTGTTCTTGTTTGCGCGACAGAGCGTACTCAACGTTGATAACAAGTGGGACCTTCATAACTGAGTTTTGCAATTAAAGATAAAACATCACACAAATGTCCACTGAAGTAATTTATTAAGTTACCCGAGAGTGGTTGCAACGAACATTCATCATATTATCCCAAGAAATAAAAATCAATTTAAAATTATTCACTAGAAATATGGCGCAAAAAAATTTGCATTACTGGCAATATAATTAACTAATACACCTGACTACAACATTCTTTCTGAAGATATTGTCTAATGGAACGACGTAGGTTTTCAATGCTCGTAATAAAATCCGTGAATATATCATTAACAAATATTAACATTTGTTTACAACTTAAATATTATTTAAAGATCCGTCCATAAATTACATAACCATACTTGGGATGGGTGGTACACTACTGATAACATAAAAGGACCCATTTATTTTTCTAAGTCCCACGCTCTGACCAGTTTTGGATCTGTTAGGTTTGCAACGCCTCTCTTCCTCTTGCTTCCCCTTCGACAGGNCTAATAGTACCGCTGGTAAATCGTAACGAGATAAAATGTTTCATTACACCGCTATTAAAGAAATATTTTGTATTTTTTATTATACACATTTTGGACTTTTATAACAGAAATATTCTGTATATTCTTGACTTCAATAAACTTTACCATTCTCTATATTTAAACGACAACTTGAGATTCGTTGTATCGCAAGGTCTTCATAGACAATGTAAACGATATTAGAGTTTCANAAACGACATCTCGAGATTCGTTGTCTTGAGAGGTCTTCATAGGCATTGTAAAAGATATTAGACTTTCTATAAAAAACGTTTGCGTAATACTGTGATAAAATATAGTTTTTAACAGAATTTGAATATAATTGCAAGATATTGTATGGCATAGGTATAATTCGAATCACAAATTACTTATAAATATTCCTATAATTTCTTATATTTATACAGTGAAGTA
>NNCF01130817.1:418413-459915 GCA_002313205.1 Laupala kohalensis | reverse complement strand
AGAGAAAGAGGGAAAGAAAGAAAGAGAAAGAGGGAAAGAAAGAAAGAGAAAGAGGGAAAGAAAGAAAGAGAAAGAGGGAGAGAAAGAGAGAGAAAGAGGGAGAGAAAGAAAGAAAGAAAAAGTAAAACAACGATAGAAAAAGTAAAACAACGATAGAAAAAGTAAAACAACGATGGAGATAGAAAAAAATTTGTTGCCAACAAACGTAACATTCGAAATTGAAGTAAAAAAAGTCATGTTTTCAAGATCTGACTTTTGTAGCCATTCAGAGAAATAACTAACAATTAGTTTTCTTTCATAGGTTTTCTTTAGCTGAAAGAATTTCAAAAATTATTTCACAACTAATGTTTTGAAACATATTGAATTAAATATTATATATGAAGTAGAACTATGCATAAAATAACTACTACACACAGAAATTTAGTTCATTGATTTTATACTATTTTTTCTTAAAATTTTTAAACGCATTTATTATGAATCAGTAATTTGGAGTTTTTGATTAATTGTGTTATGTTGAATGAAAACGGGAGACAGGACGGGGTTCGAACTTGGGAAATGAATCGTTTCCCGAGTTCGATCCCCGATCCAATTTTTTTCAACATAATATGTTTTATCTGTTACATGGTGGTGTGGTTAACCCCATTTTAAGAGATTTATGTATATTTGGAATTTTGTACGTAAACTTTACTGAGCCTTGAGTAAAAGTTTGTATTTTAAGCAGAAGTATATTTCGTGAAACCATCTTTAAGTATTGGTGGTTCTAAAGAATGAATTGTTTTATTTCAGAAAAGATATTTAGGAGTATTTAGTCTGTATACAATGTTATTGGTATCGGTTCTAGCCCCCAAGTCAATGTTAGTTCTGCCAAATTTTTGCTCAGTGAAAATTGCGTTAAAAGAGAAGAAAAGGTATTGAAATTTGAATACTATACACAGAATATTAATTTTTGTATTGCCTCACCAGTTTATTCTCTTCATGATGTTTCTATATTTACTATCTTACTACAGCTGGATATTTAATATAGTGTATACATTAATGATGAATACGTAGTGTAAATTTGTTGTATGGTAAATTGTTAAAAGAAGTGTTTACACGTTTTTCCTTTCTAATTTTTTCCTGCAGAGATGTGCGCTATAAAAATAATGAACTAGTCTCTAAAATAACGTTACATCTAAAATAACATTTAATTAAAAAGAAGCATGTTGATTCAAAATGTTGTGCTATTTGTGCTGAATGTTGAAAAAATGACGAAAATATTCTTCTCAAAATATCTCGCATTTAACGAAATCACGCAATAATATTAATGAATGAATTGCTTGGGTCATAAGGGCTTGGGCTATTTCACCAGTTCACCTAAATCTAAATATATTTTTGAAAAAGGTAAACTGAACATTAAAAATATTAAAATATGCACCATTTTGTTGATCATTCTATAACATAAATTACTAAGATACAATGTGAAAGTCATACTTAAATTTAACATTTAACGATAAAAATCGAAATAAAATATTAGAAACATTTATTCTATTAAAAGTAAATTGTTTGGAATGTCTGTGGTATGGAAGTCGGCAAAAATTAATTGAAATTATTTGAAATTTTAAAGGACTCTTCTTAGAACAGATAAACAATTAAACTTGGTTGCAAATCAGTAGATTTGAATTCCTCGCCGGCATGAATGTTGACTATAAAGCTTACTAATGTGTCCACCTGAGTACAATTACTTACACTTAGCCGGACAATCCACTTAAGTTGTAAGAAACATTATTTTCAAGAACATAACCTAAAAGAAAACCGAAAACGAAAGAATCCAGAGGTCAATAGTTTAAAGTGTATTTTCCTATTGTCTGGATTTCAAAATAATTCGTAATTACTTACATATAAGCAAACAATAATGAAAACTGTGTGTATATTTGCAGGTATTCCTCTTGGTATTTAATTTAACAAAGGCAAAAACTTAATATCGCAAAAGTAGAGAAATATGGAAACTAACATACAAGTTGAAAATATTATATGAGAATCCCTGGTAACGCCGGGCAAAATGGGATAATAAATCAAGACTTGTTGACCGGTGATTTAACAACCGAATGTCCAGTAATGATTGTTGTAAGTTTCTCTTCAAATCACGGGCAACTTCGAGGAGTTCTGCTAGTACCTTATAGAACTAAATACGTATAATACCATGACATGCACAAGCAAACTAAAAATACTTAACTAAAATCTGTAAATAAACGATATTCAATTGCACGTACATTAAGATATTCGTATTCCCACTTTAATACTTTTTTCTATTTTATAGGAACTCTTAATTACAAATATATACAGAAATATAATTCGACGTCTGTGAGTAAGCGTCTTTGAGAAACTGATCTACGACAAAAAATTTTGCTGTATATCTCAAGATTTATCGATCGCCTTCCTCTTTTTTTTCCTCCACCCCATTCGACGTCATTTGTTAGGAAGACGCTGCCGCGTGTGCACGAGAGCGTGAGTCTAATGCTGTGGGTTGGGACGTGGTGTTTTTGCACGCGTGAAGCCACTGTGATGTGGGATAACTGAGAGGAGCTCACAAGGCTTTCGTGGTTGAGCGCTGAGGATGATGCAGGTCGATGCTTAAAGCTTCCACACTGGGGTGACAAAGTGGGGTTTATCTCGATCGTCGGGGACATGATACGCTTCTCCATGATGTCAATGCGGAGAAAACGTCAAGGTAGGTGGTCAGTTAGGTTAAGCTTGAGTGACAAAGAGAGACGGGATATGAACTGATATGTTAGTTTGTTTACAGAAGACGTGATAAAATTTAAAAATAATTGTTCGTGATACAGAGGGAAATCACTTCAATATGATACAGATTTCCGTATCCTGTTGAACGGATGCAATGCAGTGGGATAAATTTTTCATGTGAATCGAGGGAGAGAAAAGAAAAACTACAAATGAAGAGTAGTATTGATCCACATACACCGCTGACGTTACATTTAGAACTATATGTTCCAATTATTCTTTTAGTTTAACCAAAATTTGTGAATCATACCTTACCATAAAATATAATAATCATATGCTATATTAAATTATAAAATTAATACAAACTATTTTAACAAAACAAAAAGTTTAAATTTTATAATGATTTAAACCCAAAGTATAGAACTATGTTATGAATATTTCTCGTTGGTGGATGATCGTAAAACTTCAAAGTTGATCTCTCTTTAAAGCTCTTTCCCTAAGTAGCTTTTGTATTCATGCGTAAGAGGAAGCTAAATTTATATGAATTTCCATTTTAAATCAAGAAATGGAAGAATCAATAGCTGAGAATCGTATCATGAAATGGAAATTAATATAAAATCAGATTTAGCTTATATTAGCTCAAAAAACAACAACATCACTTGTGTATACTTTGAGTGAGAGCTTGTGACCACATTCAACACCTCTGGTTTTTAAAGAACACCAGTTGAAATTCAATAACTTTTTAATACATTACAAAACCAATTTCATAAATGGAGTGGTCGTTCGACATCACTTCTATTTACGAAGTAAATACTTCTGCATAAAAATATACACGTATTCTAATTCACTGTCCGAATCTACAAATACAAAAAACTGTTTAAATGTGAACATCGTAACTGTACTACTTATACTTTTCGGTAAATATTGTATGAGATCCAACTAAATACAAATTATTCACTTTAAAAAGTTTGAGGAAGAAGAATGAAATACTTGAAAATTAAAATCAATAATAAACTATTAAATATAATTTAACTATTTTGTACAATAATTTTTCATCTAAATACGACAAATAATGAAGGAATGATTAAATGTGAGTTTCCATTTCTCAACTTAAGCAGTATCATATTTGTTTATATAGACAGAATATAAGACTTCACATCATCGCACATCAGTGTCGACCACTGCACATACATCATTTTTTGGCCATTCTTTTAAGTATTTGGCACAACAAATCTATGTTTGTTTGTTTCGCGCGAAAGCACCATCTAGAATGGCAGTAGCTGTCCTGAATACGTACTAGTAGCAGATCAAATGCAGGCTTAAAAGTATAATAAAATTATTTCTATCGTTATTATGCATTTATTTCATTTAAACACACTCGTATACATTGATACGTAAGCTCTAACGCCTTTTTAAAATGCTTAAACGTATTAGTGTAAGAAACTTGACGTATAAACAAAATCGCTTATATATCTTATTATATCCTTTTATATAAAGATAAGTATCAACAGGTCGAAATATCCTATACTAAAAATAAAATACTTCAGCATTGTCTTTCAGAAACAAATCCACTTACTTGCGGTGTACCCCAAGGTTCTATTCTCGACCCTATACTCTATTTATTGTTTGTGAACGACATGTCATCATCCACATCAGATTGCAAAATGGTTCTTTTTGCTGATGACACTAATTTACTATGTAAACACACCAACGCTCAAAACGGCTTGGTTCCATGCAAATCGTCTCATTGTAAACACTGACAAAACAGTGTCTATGTCATTTCACAATAGTATCACAAAATTTGTATCCCAAGTCTCTCTTTCTTTATACGGAACACAATTAAACTGTTAAGAATACAAAATTCTTAAGTCTCCATATTTAAGACGACCTCAAATGGAATTGTCACTTTGTCAATCTCAATTCTCAATTAATCAAATTGTGTTACGCATTCCGAATCTTAGTCAACATAGTAAGTCCACGTATATCCCGTTGCGTATATTTTGCAACGTTTACTCCCATTTACGTTACGGCATTACTTTCTGGAGCAATTTCGGTCAGAGTATTCAAACTTTCATAATTCAGAAGAGAATAGTTCGGATAATTTGTAAATCTCACCCGCCCCACCAAACTCTTGTAAACCTTTATTCAAGGAATTAAATATCTTAACACTTCCCTGCATTTATATTTATGAAACGGTCGTGTTTGTTAAGACCGAATTACTGAAGCACCACTCTTGCTTTATACGAAACAGTCTCGTTCACGAACACAATACTCGCAATAGTAGTAATATTCATCGGCCTAGAGTGTCAACCACTCTTTTCCAAAAAGAACCGTATCATTCGGGAATTGTTCTATATCATTCCCTGTCCAAGAATATAAAAGATATTATGAAACTGAATCTCTTCAAATCTGCGGTCAAAAACTACCTCCAGCACCAGTGCTTCTACAATGTAAAAGAATTTATTGATTTTAATAAAAATTATATCCGTCTTGTATTTTATCACGCCATTGCTGTAGTACTTTTTAAATAACTTATATTAATTAAAAAAAACTATTTTCTTGCATGATTGTGTTACCGTATGGCTCATATTAATTTAGTTTTATGTGTACTCAACTTTGGCACGGTTGTGTACATTAATTCTGTAGCCCCATCCTGGCCCGGGTTTTTCTCTGGTTTTCCTTCGGGTAGAGGCGGATTTCTTTACTAGTTCTCTAGGTTTTGTCTAGGGGCGTGTTTATTGGAATAATAAATCGTGAATTGTGTTATTTCAATTCTTATGATTTTTCAACATTACACTCAGAATAATCTATAGTTCGATAATAATTTGTACATGTAAATTTTTTGTAGTCAATTACAAATATTTTGACATTTTATTAGTATTATAACTCGCAGCTAACTTTTTATTTTATCTAGGAACTTTTGCTGAAATTTTTGAATCCGCCTCTGCCTTAGGGCCCATGATCAGGATTGATGGGATGATCCCTTGTTTGCTTCCGGAGAGTAAATTAGTTTATTTTCCTCCACGTTGTCATACGCTGTTTGTACTGATTTTTTGACAATAAATTTATTTTATATTATCATTGGGACATTATGATATTTATTTAATAATTATTCTAACTAGATAAGGCAAATTTTATCCATGAGATGTTTTATTATCTGTCTTCATCGGGTAGTCAGAATTTTACAATTTGAAAATATAGATTATATCGTCATGTTTCGTGATGTGAAAGGTATATACATATTTTCCTTTTTTGAAATACTCACCAAAACCTCTATCAACATTCTATAACAAAGAAAATAATCTTTTGTCCTGAGTAAAATATTTTATAAAGTGTGAATTGAAATAAAACTTGTAACATGACCTAAACATCCTATGTGTAACCGAAAAGCTGCATAACATTTCCCACGTAATGGTTCCCATAAATCTTCGTTGAAGTTTTCGAACATACGGTTCTTAGTGAGCACCCATAACTCTACACACGAAACTTGCTAGTCATTCCAAAACTTAACTTTTTTTAGTACATAACATTCTTGAGTCAACAAAGGTGAACACCCTAGTAAGATTATAATATGGATACAAATTTTTAAATTTTTGATGATATAAGAAAATATATATATTAAATGTAAACCGAAAACTTTGGATAGCGACAAAAAACAACAACAAAAAAACAACAACCCCGCTGCAAATTCAACAGACTGTGTTTCGAAAATTATGTACATTGATGGCAGTGAACAAGTTGATGAATCTCACTGCACCTGTATTGTGTAGGTCTCACTTGTTTTCATAGCTGCATAATGCGTGCGTGGTATAAAGACCTTCGATTCTGGTGCTCAAAACTTATTATAAATATATTAGTTTATATAGGACCATTACGCAGTGAATGTCAGATACGTTTTGTTGGTGACCACTCAAACATGTAGTTTGGCCATATCTACTAGATCAATGTTAACACAGTTAAATGACGTAGTGGAACTGTTGAAGCTTACATGACAATCTCAGTGGTTGTCATTCTGATTGGATATAGAAGAGATATGACGTGTCATGCTGGAATGAGTAGTAAAATATTTTATTTTCTGCATGTATTGAAATAGTTTTATGCCCTGATCAAAATGTATTTGTGCAAACCATGAAAATTTAACTTTGAAAATGAACTTGAAATATGAAAATGATACAGCTGCTACGATCAACAAGCACAGGGTAGGCAATCGAACGTACACCTGCGTAGATCTTGGTGGCTTCCGTAAATACAATCCGGTTAAAATGTTTTGTTTCGTACGATAATTTCAAAGTATTTGTGAAATAGCTTTACATTACAATGTTAGTAATAAATTCTCTAAGTTAAGCCAATTAAATATAATTAATAATATGTTGATGTTTCTTAGATATTAGCGTCGATCCTCTAGGCTGTTACTTATGTAAAATCATTACAACTATGGTCATAATGATTTTACTTAAATATTTTGCCCTGTTGGTGTACGCAAATATATCCGAAACGTTAGCATATTACTAATAGAAGAATTTTTAACCAATATTAATAAGGAAAGGGCAAGAAAGTGGAACAATTTACTTTGTAATTAGTATAAAAACAACATTACGTTATTATTCTTCATACAAGTTCAGTAAACTTCTTTTCACAACATGTACAGAGTGCACAGTAATAAATAATGAAGCAGAAATGAATGCAAAATGTGTGTTTTACCATTTAACAGCAACAATACACAAATGTAAGACTAATTTGTCATTTAAGTAATATCATAGTTGGTGGACTATGTGAATTATTTTTTCCCCCTACAGGAATAACAATGGTATGTATGTTGGTATCTATTGAGTTGCAATTGGTATATGAAACAGACGAATTTCATTGGGGAGGTAATGAAGCGTTAACTTAACATATATCTCCTGCACTGTTGTTTATAGCTTCAAACATGACTCTCAATATTACTTTTACGTATCGTACACGATACGCGTCCTAATAGAGGCATAATAATTGTTCAAACCTTAACAGAGTATGAGCCATGGCGACTAACAATGCAGTATCAAGCAGATTGAACTAATATACGAAGCCTGAAAGTGCAACGAGGTCGTGAAAGCGTGCACACAGAATAAACAGTGTATACTGCTACTCCGGTCAAATGAAAGGGAATAAACCAGCAGCACGGAATGTGAACGGAGACTGAACTGTATACGTTTGGGACAGGAAAGGAAAAGACGTTAAGGACTACATATGTAACATATTGTAATACGCTGAACTTCGAGAAAATGCCACTAGAAACAAGAAGTTTCTTTGTATAATAGTGAATAATGAATAACTAGTATGTAAGAAACAATGTACACTACTACTGGTACATGAAAGAAATGACAAGTGATGACATATGCTGTATTATCCCTGCAAGCGGATAGCGTGCCTAAATGCGAGTTCAAACATTTTCCTCCCGAAGATGCTGAAAAGCTTTAACTTTGAAGTTTAAATAAATAATCTCGTTTTCAATTTATTGATAAACATGTACCGATATACATGCTGCCAACTATCCACTATTAGTAACATTATGCATTTGACGACAAAATGGACAAATAAGGTGGAAGATATTAACCGCACAGGAGAGACAATAGTCAGTGATACGCAATTAATGTGTAAATAAACTACGAAAAGGAGGGAAGCGAAATATGGATGAATTGAAGTGGTCGTAATAGAGATAACTACGTTGGTGGTAATTGAATTTGACGCTATTGAGAGGTGCGTGTTGACGTAGTGAGTAGTTAGGAAGCTGACAATGTATGCAGAGTACCGTGAAACACGTACGTTGGAGGAAACGAGATGCTAGCGGCAGGTAACGAAGGCCACAACGCGTAGGTTGTGGTGTGTGGTTAAATGTTTGTAGTTGCGAGCTTTGGATTTGCGAAGTTTATCATCGAGAGACATAAAACACCACTACATGATATTACAAGTGAGTTGTTTGAAAACTGGTTAGACATGTAAAAATAAACGTTTTGTTTCTCAATATTTCATACAAAATATATTCTAGTTAGTGGTAAAAATTAAATTTCTCTGCATTCATACTTGTTTTTAAAATACGTTAAAAATTGATATATTTTGATACAAATTTCAGGAGTTTTTTTATTAGTTTAACTATTTTTCACACAGTTCCTGTTATTTGGATACACTTCAACGACCGTGGAACGAATTTTTTTTATCACCGATGTTCTAGAAAACAAGGTCTCCTTCCTTTCGCTAATCATCTTCGGAAAACAGATTCTAACCAAAATTTCTTTAAATTTCGTGAAAAGAGGGAAACACTTGGTGTCAGATCAGGGCTTTGAGGAAGAAGAGTGAAAGCATTCTCATCAATGAGTCATCGGAGCGATGTGATGGAAATCGTTGAGGTGACTGACTCTCTATGTCAGAATTCCAAGTTGTTATTTTTCGACTCTTGGATGAAGATGTTTCACAATCTCGCAAAGTCGTTCTTTGTTAATCATCACTCCTTGAAGCAAGAAGTTAAGGTATAGTATAGAAAATGGCTTTTAACATCGAATAATATTATAACGTTTACGTCCATTTCCTTAATCCATTGTATTGAAATATATTATACGATCTTAGTTGGAATCCATAAAATATTTCCGGTAAACCTTTTACAGAACACAATGCTTCAATCCTGTTTGGGATCTTTGTTGGATATATATTCTAATGCACCCTTTTATAGTAGTCTTGTAAACAACAACGTGCATTAATATAGTTATAAATTAAAAAAAGAGGATTCGGTACTTCTGATGTGATTACCACAATTTATTCTGAAAATTACTTGGCATAAAAATATACAGAACACGTACAAGAACACACAACTCTGTTACCCACACAATACAATATAAAAAAATCCCTTGCAATTGATTGCGCAATATTACATTTGGCTCATTCTATGGGTCCGTGCATTTACATTTATCACTTATACAATAAATTATGGTCGAGAAAAATAAAACAGGCACGAAATGAGCAATATTTTATTCCTTTTTTCCCGAAATTAATTTATTAGTTCTTTTAACACCTTTTCATCTCTTCTTTCTTCTTGAAAAACCCAAAATGTACAATAACTGCGACAGACTCGCTACCAATGAGACTTTCTCTTTTGCAAGATACTAGCTTCTCACTGAATTACAGAAATATGCAAATCCCTAATTAGCGTACTCATTTCGCTCAAATGTCCGCCTCACAGAGACATATACTCACAACAAGCATATTTTCTTCGAAATCGTGTCCAACCACCACGGCCAGATACACCCCTTTTCTCCAACACAGGCTGCTATGGCTGCTACCAGGATCTTACAGTGACCTTGACTCGACGACTGCTTACAACGCGGCTTTCCAAGCGCTCCTTCGTTCTCGATCGGCTTTGCGGCAAATTCTTTCAGTCACCGACGTGCGACCGTTTTCGTATTCGTCCGATTCGTAATTCGGAAAACTTTTCCAATGCATAACTGGCTTCACTTGGAGCCCTCGACAAAATATTTCTTACGCGTTCAACTTGCGTTTTACTCGGCCGTTCATTAATAAATTTGACTGTGATAAATACCACAAAATTTGAATCTTGTAAACTGCGTTTTTACGCCCTCTCGAAATTATCGAACTCAAAATCAACGTTATGGTGATTTACGTGAAATTCGAACCGACTCGTCCCCTCTCGATAATTCGCGTACGATTGAGACTGGATTCTCACCGCCGATGATCCGCGTAAGACTCAAAGTCAACCGTCTCTTCCGATGACCCGCGTAATAATGAGACAGATACCTGTCGTGTTTCCACCTTCTCAGTACTAATCCCCACTCTTCCTAAAATTCATTCACGGTGCATTCCGCCAATCAATCGTCTCGTCGCCGGTTTTGCGTCGCTAACTTCATAAGGTGTATTCACATTTTCTTAGTTCTTACAATCAGATTTCAAAAGTTTTTCGTCTGTGTCCTATAACTCGCAGAACGCGCTTTTCTTGGCGCTCATTCAAATCGGTATTATTTGGTTTTTGGTTTCTATTGAAGCCAATATTACTCGCACATATTTCTGAATAAAACCATAATATCCTCTAACGAATCGTTAGAATACTCAATTGTTATAACATTCATTTCCATCTTTCCCGTGCTGTATCTTTATGTTATACAAAACATTTTTATCCACTTTAAATGGCGTTTTCCCCCAAACGTTAAACTAACGTTACTTGGTGTCATACCTAATAGAAGAAAATAATACTCAGCTATTGAGTTTTACTTTAATCGTGAAGATGCGACTGTCAACGTATTGGATACAACGTCACCACCCCAAAGATTGGTTTATATTCAGGATTTGTAAGTTTGCTATGCATATCTTTGAGACATGTCATTGTATAGCAAACAATTATTTCTTATGTGGCAACAAATAATTACTAAACAGTAAATAAAAAACGTGGGTTAATGTATATACTCGTAATAAGTGACGTACAATAAAAATAATTTAATTTGAAGATACATATATTTTTAACACGTATTTAAACTAATTCTTTTTGAGTCTTACATAGTAGGCGGAAATGAGATAAATATTTTATTTAAGAATTTTGCGAGAGCTACAATTCTATAAAACCCGAAAGTGAAATTCGAAATTTCAATTCATTTTATACTCTTCGTCTTTATATGAGAATTACATAAAAATTATATGACTATATTTTCAACATCGAAATCAAATATAATAGCGAAGATCAAAAGCGTCGAGTTGTTGGGGATGGTGGTACTGGTACTGGTGGTGGTAGGGTCAGAGTGTTGTGATGTGATTGACCGTAGCGTGTTCGCGTGTGGTGACCCTAGGTATCCGATCCCTTGCGAGAAGCGGATCACTGGAACGCAGCGCTCGCAGTTGAGGCGACGGGGCAAAGTGAAACTTCGTCACTCGATGCGACAGCTGAACGCGTTGGCTCCACTGAACTCCTCGGAGGCGGCGGGGTATGATGAGCGCTGTTCTCGGTTTAACACGCCGACTTGTTAAATATACAGAATGTCCCAGAACTCCACGTTATAAATTGGGGGTATAATAGACTACATTAATGTATTACTAGTGTAGGTAGAATTAACACACTAAAATATCTCATATCAGCATAAAAAACAGAGTAACATGTGCTTATTGTCATTTCAACTTGAAGATTTCAATATACTTCACCAGCCATTTAAATGAAATAATTGCAATTATATTTGATGGAGTAATATATTGGAGAAAACACTTATTTACAAAATAAGACCAAATTTTAAATTACGAAAATGATGGAAGTTTTCTTTGATTTGTAGTAAATTTTCCGTGGTATTTTTACATCACTTTTGTATGTAGGTCACAGGTCATCTAAGAAAAATTCTCTTTTTCCGAGGTGACATGCATAAAACACGGAACTGTCACTCTCGGCCGCCATTTATACATGCTCTTGTCCATTTCAGACGAGTCAAGCGAGTTGATGATTTTGTACTATATTATTAACTGATTGATAGAAATTAAATCATATTTCCTTGTAATTATTATTCATAGTGTTGTATTTTATAACAATTAGAATAAAAATGAAAGAAAAAAATGCATCTCAGTGAATTGAATAACTTGGAGTACTGGTTCCACCTTAACAGGATCAAAAAATTATTACAGTATACCTGTCCGTAAATGTCTCCATAGGGACAAAACAAAATAGTGTGTAAAACGCATTATTAGGGTAATTGAGATAATGCTGTAGGTGTTAAATGTTCAACTGCAATTAATGAGTGGAACTTTGAACATCAGTTGTAATTTGTTGTTGAACGTCGAACACCATGTTCACTTTTCATGCTTATAAATCAACACGCAAAGTATATAGCGCTTATGAACGATGAAGATATAAAACCACGATTTAGTGATACAATGATCTCAACTTATTCGTATTTTCAAGTGTTCCAAAAATATAATGAAAGTTTAAAAGAAAGAAATGACGTAATGAATTGTTATAATAAAGGAAACAACATAATGAAAAAATAATTGCACAGTGAAAAGAATGTTGTGAAATTTCGAAAGATGAAGACATGACACAGGATATATTTTGTTTGTGTGTAATATGTCAAAAATTCAACTGTAAATGATTAATAAGAGAATAAAAATGAATTGTTTGTAACTAACATTCTGTTTGATAAAATAAATATTTTCTTTTATTTAGCAATACTATTTTACTGACCTGAATAATGTTGCAGATACTAATTTCCTCCATCAGCTAGTTATAGGTATGATTCACTTGGTTTCATATTTAGCATTAAAAATGTAAGGAGGGTATCAGAATATTTATGAATAATACATGATAATATACAACAGAGCGTAACATAACTCACGTATTAATCCCTACGAATATTGTTCATTACCTTTCCTACAACTCTGAATTCGCTCTTATAGATCGTCTTATAGATCCATGTTTATAAAAAACAGGAAGGTGGCAGTACTTGACGTTTTTCACGTACGACTAGCGTGAGGGATTTGCACGAACCGGCTGCATTACCAGCATGATTTGACGGGTCATTGCCACCAATGATTAAGAATTAAGTAGTCAAGTAATCTCCTTTTCAAATAAATGAATCGAGTAGCTTCTTGATGTAATTATTCAATCCTGTTATCTCACAAAATAAAAGGTGAAAGATGAAACAAAAGGACATCATGAACATATATTTTAATGCACCAACGATACTTCATTAGTGTTATTTCCTACGTTCGATTACGCAGAAAGGTAGCAAATTTTCATCGTTTGCGTTTGTGCGTTTATATATAGTTACGTATTTGTTTTGTGTTTTAAAAAGGAAAATATGATAATTTTTTTTCATTTATTGTTATGAATTTCAATGAAACATGATAGTTAAGATTCTACATTAAATTTTAGTCTAAAACTTTTAAATGTTCACGAAAACAGATGTTATAAAAAGAGTGACAAATGTTATTACAAACGTTAAAAATTGTTTAACTATACCTTTTTCCTATTCAAAACACGAAAATTTACAAAAATCTTCCGAAGGTAGATTTTGGAAACATATTCCTTCCATTATGATGATAAATAGTGAACATGATTGAATTTGAAATTAAAGTTCCCAATTTTACGTATAATTCTGCAAATATGTAATCAAATATTTGGTTGAAATATCTATTATCATGATTTATGTTGTAATTTTAGTATTATTAATTTTCTACAATAAAAACTTCACAAGATTGGCCATCTTTTAAATTTTTATAAGTAGGTGAGTCAGAAACTGGACGTTAATTCATTAAATTTGATGATCACGTTAACTTTACTTCAACATTATTACTTATATTTGAGTTTCAGGTTAATACATTAAAAATGTAACATTGCTTATGCAATTTGGAATAGCCAATATACTAATTACGCATGCATGTATTTGTTACAAAATTTTATTTACATTTGGCTCCGCAACCGAGTCCAGTAGCTATTAACTTCATTTTTTACATATAATTCAATTTACAAGATAGTTTCCCACAATTAGGAAGCATAAGATATTACAATATAATTTTGAAGATTTTAGAAATTAATATTTGTGAGTTCTCAAATTTGTGAGGAGAGGTAAGAGCTGTTTATGGAAAGATTAATTGCAAAAAAGTTACCGTTTCTGGCATTGCAGTGGATATGAGTTCAGCATTCAGTAGAACTATATTGTTATTTAATAGAATGTTTTCTACTTTATCTCCAGGACTTTTCTCCGTTTCGCAACCCCACGTTTGTGCTTTGAAATCACCTAATAAAAGACAAAGAGTATGTAATTGATTAAGACGATCTTGAATATTCGATATTAGCTAGTAGTGATCAGGTAGATGGACGCAACAAAAAGTGATATTTCGAGGTCAGTGTTTTGTTACCGCCACTTATTAATGTATTTTAAGTGTTGATATTATAATTTTCATTAGAATATTTTATCTTTGTTATTTTAAATATTTTTTTTTTAAATTACTTGAAATCGTTATTGAATATTACTAAAGGAGAATTTGGATATCTACAATATAATTACAATCAAATGTATTTTTGAAAATACAAATAGTTTTTATAACAAAAAGCGTTGTTTACTATTTTGTAATGAATCAATGCTCCTTCGTCATTATTTTGAATCAACACGTCCTGGAGATAAAGTATAAAACCTGGAAAATCAGCTAGTACTTTATTAAATTCTATATATTTTTATAAAATATTTAACACTTTTGTAACAAGTAAAAATGACATGAATTATTCTAAAAATATATCTACACCTTGAAAATATTAAAAAATAATCTCCATTTCATATTGCAAAAAGTAGTAGTTTGGAAGTCAATATTTATGTAATGAAATGAAGAGCATGTAAAATAAATATGAGTATTAAAAAAGTACAAAAAAAGGTTCCGTTTTCATCGCTTAACTTTAATAGCTTTAAAACTGTACGGGAAAACACCACGTGGTAAAAAATAATAAAGGAAAATTGCGTTGTAGTTGTATTTAGATAGGGCAGATGTTTTGTCGACGAACCGATTGTTGTTTTTGTACACAGTTGAAGTTTTCATCTGACATGAACTTCATTTGAAAAATCTTGTTCGTGAAGGAGGTAGGACAAAATGAAAAAACTATCTCCTACATTTAATGAGTAGTATCAATAGAGTCGTATGAATGGTCTGAAGTTTGAAGAGAGCGGTGGACTTCAAATAGCAAAAGATACGTCTGTGGTTTAGAAGAAAAAAAAGTTTAGAATAAATTTTATCATAACGCTCCCAGAATTTGAATGTATCCAATTATGTTATAGCTCAACACTTGATGCAGATAACTGGTATGAATACTGGAGGGTGTACTCGTAATAGTCTGATATTTTTATTCTTCCCGGAAGAAAGCTGATGAGGTACAAAATTAAACCTTGGGTATCTCAAAATGATGCAAGAAAGTCGAACACTATTATTCAATTAAATTTATTACAAATAGAAACCTGGTAAACCTAGGGTTGTATGTTCGCGTCTATCTTGGAGGACGACAATGTGCTCAACTCTTCTTATTTCTCTTCGGACCTCAGCATTATTTATTCCTCTGCAAATTAACGCAGGGTAAATTTTACTTATACTGCTGGAAATCAAGTAATGTATTTCTCGTGGTGACAAAAGCGACGGATCCGTGAACTTATTGAGACAACATTCCGTTTCTATCCTCGGGCTCGCCGTTGCTGGAGGATCCAGTGGACATGTTTACTCCGGTCCTTTCATCCGCGGCGAATCCTCTCCGACAACTCGTTGTGGCATTCCCAGAACGAATCCGGCACTGCCCGCCCACTCCTCGTCCAATATTCTTCCTCGTTACTTCCACCAACACACAGTGGTCTAAATACACAACGTTTTTCTTCTTAAACGGCAGGGGTAATGGAGTATCTTGTGTACTCATGTAGGGTTTTATGGAGTTTATCCGGACATAATTACATCTAAGATAAATTTATGGTGTGCAATTTATATTTTTTAGATACAAGATAATCGTATGAAATGAGTCATGTAATGGGGACCAATAAATCATCAACTATTCTTTCTTCCTACACTCACCTTTAATGAAGCATTTATATCATTATTGTATTTCTAACTGGGATGCATTTAAAATTTTACTGCTGAAATGATTTGTATTGAAATATTTTTTTCACAAAATGTGTAAAATTACTCTGTTTCTATTGCTTGTAACATTATTTATACAAATACAAGATTACGTGTTTTTACAAGTGACCTAAAAAAATTAACAAATATATTCTTCATTAATTCACAAATATATGATTCATGTGCCTCTAGGAATAACCGGCAATTCACAATATTTAACATACATATTTTATCAAGATATGAGTAAAATGAAAAATATTCAAATAATTTTGATCTAAGTTATATTTTTAATTATTATTGTAGTATATTAATCAGAATTATGTTATATTACAAATTTATTTATATATTTAAGTTTAGTACGTAATTTTTATTATGTAATAAGTTGAATAACAATTAAGATACCAGTTGCAATGTATTATTTGTAGTAGATCATCGGTATAAATGTATTTTTTTAATGTTATCGCGAAAATCTTTTTCCTGTTGAATTTTTCTATCAATCAGGATCCTGATTATTTGAGCTCTTGAATTATTCATAGTGATTGTGATATCTCATTATAGTAAACGATACTATATAAAACAATGACAGAGTTTTAATAAAACAACGATAATACTCGATTGTAAATTATCCATTTACTTTTTTAATTAATACTCACTTTTTTAGTAGAATGTTGTTTTCTATTACTTGAAATCACATCATTCAAGCTAAGAAAATTTCTATATCATATGATTCACCACGTCCATGCACCAATATTACAGTTTCATTTTTTTTAAATTCTATGTCTTTGGATAACAATTAGGTAAGAGTATCTTCTTTTTTTCGAGTTACAGCCGTTTAGTTTCCAAAACGTTTTTCCCTGAAACTATATTTACATAACTTAAACAATTAATTATTTTTTTATCGAGTAAAATAAAAACGTTACCTTAAATTAATCTATTTTTTAATTTACCCTATTTATCTCAATTATTTGTTTTTAGAACATGTACAAAAATTTTCACTACTAGGTTCGAGAAGAATATATATTTTTGAATTATTTAGGCTAATACGAACAAACTTTGGTTACAGATTATCTCGTTTTTTTCCTTCAAAAAGTGCAGTTCCTCGGTTATTACTGGAAGTCACAGAATTTATGATTTTAAACATAAAATTGATATGATTTTTGATATTTTCGCTAGTATAGCGATAATTTAAAATATTTTTATTTGGTTTCACTAATTACCAACTGTTCATTTTAAATTTTGTCCATGTTTGCCCCTTCAGTGTAGAACCGCATCCCCTGTGCACAGCCCACTGTGTGTACGATCTCAAAGCTGCCCAATCGTGTTTCACGAGCGAACCGAAGCCGCGCTGGCACGAAACGAACTCCGCGAGGCGAAGTGACTCGAGCGATAAGAGTGGCTCGGGTTTCGTGATTCGCCGCTGCTATTTTCGATGGACTGCCGCTGCCGCTGCTGTAGCCGCTGCCACCATCACCACCACCGTCTCCTTCTCCCTTGGAGCTCCAGCCAGCAACATCGGCCGACCCCCTTCGTGTTTTATCGGTTTGCTTTCCATTTGGCGCTGCAATACCCCTCACTGCTGCTGCTTCGTTTTCTCTTTGTTTTATCGAACTTTCTCCAGGATAACCTGCGTCGTTAAAAGTTATCATTTATTTATTGTTTGCCCCACTGCGCAAAATGCGACTTTCTTCCCGAATAGCTTATTCTGAGGAAGAAACTTAATGCAAGTTGGGTAAATATAATTTACGAGGGTTGAATGTTGGGAGAGCTACGGTGTTTGAAGGTTGAGTATAAAATGTATTAAAGTCAGAAACGAACTTTACAAAGAATGTATCATGATTTCTTTAAAATAGACTGAAATATTATTTATTCAGTATTTTCTATTATTAAATATAAAGTTTGCATATCAGAACATAAAATATAGAAAGAGAACCTATTCCAATTATAAATATGGTAATTTTAATAATTTTCCAAATACTGGAAACAAAATTTAATGCGTTAATGTTAATAACAAAATAATTTTTTTATGGTAGTTCATGCCATATCGAAAAATTGGACTTTCTTGTATGAAATATAGCATCATTTATACAATGTGAGATAAGATTTATAAGTAGTGTGTGTCAAACTTCCCTTTTTCAATTGATCACAAGTACTTTCTGGGCGGAAAGATGTTGGATGAATTGACCCAGATTTATTTACAGCATTTTGCCTCGCAGACAATTTTGACGGAGAATTTACGTGTTGACATTTGCATGTCACCCAATATTTCAACTTACTCTACGAGGACAAGTCATGCTAGTCACATTTCGTGGGGAAACATCTGATATAAATAATCGTTGCTTTACTTATCCTCAATAAATCTGAATAATTCACATGGCGGTATCGCGATGTATGATTTTCCTATAAGTCACGTACTGTTTAAAATTTCTTTGCATCATAAATTGTATTTGACATATTTATTCATCCCTAATTTACCAAAATAAAATGCCCATAAACCTCCTCGTTGTTGGAAATATTTGTTTACATGTTCGATAAAGTTACATTTTACCTCAGACAAGTCAAAGGCCAGTTAGTGCTTTATTCTATTTATTACTTATTGTAAGTATTATGGACACTCATTATTCATGTATTATTTCATTTTTGTGTAAAACATTTATTCTAAAGAAGTTGTAAAAGTATCCTCAAAATATTCCATGAATATATACAGTTTTAATCGGTGTCATGCGTTCACCTATATAGTCCAAATAAATATCCTGAAAAATACAAAAGTGTGAGCGATTATGGGAAATGCTTCATATATTCGGTTCCTACTATTGAACGTTCAAAATATTTATTAAAGATAGCTAATTCTTATTTTTATTTATGATATAAATATTTGTTACGTGACAATGTTAAAATATTGCGAACAGCTCTTTCACTATAACACACAATTCTGTCAAGCGATTGGGAGGGAGAAGTTGGAATACGTAAAGAACGTATTGTATGATAATTTTCGGCCAGGGTAAAATGGTGTTGAGTGGTGGAAGGCAAACGTGTGGAGTAGTGTTTATCACCTCTGCAATCAAAGCAGGAATTGCGGGATCGATACCCAGTTTGTTTCCTTTTTCAACTGGATGAGTTTGGTTTTATGAATTATTTTATTAATAATTAAACGTGTGATTATTATTAATCAAATTATTATTAATTTGAGGTGTATTGATTGATTATGCGATTAATTAATAATCGCATATCTTCTCCACGTGTTGGTATACGGAAGAACTACACGCAAAACTGATTGGAAGTTTTAACTCAAGTAGGTGAGCAGGAAATCTCATCTAGTTCGGATGGATTGAGTACCGATCCCGCCGTGCGTGCTCTTCGTATTTTGGGAGAGCAGACTCTACCTCCATGTCTGCGCTGTCTAATAAGTGCGTCAATGTATAGAGTTCCACCGCAGCATCGCCTATTGAAACCCTCTATTTTCAATAGTCTTCCTTACTGCCATTTCAATAATTTAATTTCTGGGACAACTCCCTAAATTTTATCACGGAATAAATCGTCATATATGTTTTCTGACACGAAAAACACATATCCTAAATTTTTATTAAAAAATATATAGCTTCGGCGACAGTGTTTTATCGTTTTAGCTCGTGTTGCAGAGCGTTCCAATATCTCTATAATATATAACTATTTTGCATTCTCAAGATGAGGAAAAAATTGCATTATCAAGATAAGGATTACCAATATGAATTTGCACATCAAATTTAAATCTCTTCCTAAATTCAAATTTCTCCTGATTAATCCTTTTTGTTTCTGCTTTTACGAAACCCGACATGAAATTTTTCCTGAGGAATGGTTTGACGGGGGTGGACCCTCTGAGGGAATCGTTGGATAACTGGGCCGATATTCTTGACTGCAATGTTTCACTTACGCGGATTAAATTCAAATTAATAGCTTTTTCACATTATTCAAACTACTTAAACTTAAAGAACAGAAACTTGCTAAATTGATTAATATTTTTGAAAGAACTCGTCGTACTAACACTCACCTAAGTTTTTATCGAACAGTAGAAGAACTGATCCTTCATGCGGATAGGGTAATTCGGATTGGAAATGATTGACTGAAAAGTATTTTTCTATATTCACTTTTCTATATGCATTATTTACGCTGTACGCACGAGATTAGAGCTATCTGTTTTCTCAAAGTGTGATTTTCGTACTCGATTTTCAAGTTCACCCATGCAAAATGATTACCTTCCAAAATGAACAACTAAGCATTGCCTAGCGCAAAGTGAGTAAACCTAAAACCTCTATTCAGGGGCGTCTCTAGTAAATATATGGGAGTATCTTGATGCATAATTTTACACTGATAAATGTCAAAACATGAAAAAGATGAAGAAAGTACGTTGCTAATTTTTATTCGCAGTGTAATTGTGTGAAACACAAGCTGCATGTTTATACTTCGGATCACATATATATTCACATCTACGGCAATGGAAATGTCCCAATTGACATTTTCAGAGTATAATTTCTGTTTTCATTGATCTTTGCATGAAAGTTATGTTGAATTAAAAAAAATATGACTTGATTTTCGATATTCACGACACGTTCAATAACTCTCCTCCAAATATATACCAACCCTTTAAAATGTGAAGCGAGGAGTCTTGTCTAAAGTCTTAAGAGATAATATCTCTCGACCTCTTCAGAATAATGTACAAATTGTTTTGAGATTTGGTCAATAAAAGTAAAATTTGTAACACCGAGTAGGACATATGTGCACCCATCTGTATTGTCCTAAACTATTTGTTTTCCAAACTTTGAACTATTAAGTATTGCCGTTTCATTGACTACTATGGAAGAACAACAATAAAAACGAAAAAAAATAGAGGTTTCGAGGAATTTACAACGAGAATAACTTTGTCCTGCACAGAACGTGGCATGAGTGGTGTTAAGGAGGAGGAAGAATACGTAAGAGAAAATGATGTTAAAAAAATCGCAATGAATTATTAGCTACAGGGTTGTCTATATAACTTTTCCAGATCATTATTGATCTTATATATCTTAGATAAATTAAATAAATCGACTATTTCGGCAGAATATTATTATTTATCGATGATAAAGTTATTTGACTCCATTTTGTATAATAAAGGTAGGTGTTCACGTTTATACCCTATAAAACACACCTTTCTTCTATGCCAACGTATTGATATATTTCATTCCTTCACCAGCGTTAGAAATTAATACATGAGAATGCACCGTTCATGCATCATTCCATAGTATACAAGACTTCTCCACATCATCGCCTGTCATTACTCTAGTCGACCTCATCTTTCCCCAAGATAATGTAGTAAATTTTTGTATTGGACATCAAAGTAGACATGAAAATCTACCTTGATTATAATTTTTTATCTCTAACCACGTCCCCTAATGGGCACAGTACACGATTTAAAAGAAAAATTCTTTTGGCAATTGACTTTGCCTTCAACAGCGTCATTACAAGATTTCTTAAGCTCTAATATTCATTGCCTTTCGGTAGCATATCTTAAACCTGAAGAAAAGGAGTTTCCGTTTTCGTCACAAGTAAAGAATGCTTCATTTACTATCACGTCTTTTATAATCTATCAAGTCCTGTTTGCCTTCTTGTTTGTATGCCTCACCTTTAATTGTCTTCTTGTCTTTATTTTACTCTCCTGTCTGTCTTCTATCTTATTTATTTATCAAATCCTACTTGTGTCGCATATTCCTTGTATTTCTCATAATTTCCCTTGTTGGTTATCAATTATTTCTTCTGAGTCACATTCCATGTTCTTTCCTCCTTCATAAACCTCATATTCTGCTCTGTCCTTACAATATAATTTACGATTCCAAAACATATGCCCCACTGTCTCCTCTCCTTTTACACATTAGCACAAGAAATGAAATGCCAAGAGATAAGCGTCTCCTTTTTCTTGGCGTTCCACACACTCACATACTAAGCGCGCGTGTTTCATGTTCGCAGCACCTCCGCCAGGGGAGCCGCGCGTGACGGGCGTGCGGGAAGCATACGCGCCAGGCGACATGGTGGAAGCCAATTGCACGGCCGGACGCAGCCATCCACCTCCGCAGATCACGTGGTACATCAACGGCATCAAGGTACTGAAGCACGAAACCGTGACTCTCTCTAACAATCTCCTCAGCATGAAATAAAGAATATATACAGCAATAAACATGAAAATAATTTAAAAATACTCTCTTGAAAATATATATTTAATTCAGCGAAACAATACTTTTGTATCTTTCACTAAAATGTAAAATATCTCCTTATGATGTATGTTTTGTATTTAATAACTGTTTTAAAATTTACTGTTGTTTTGTAAAAGCTACTAACTACTATCGGATTTTTTTATTATAGACCCCTCAATTTGAACTGCTGTGGAAGGCACAAAAATATCATAGTAAAAATAATTAACACAATAAAATTTGTCAATAATTAACACAATATCTTTGTGCATATACTTTAAGAAAAAAATAGTTCTATGAATGAATAATACTTTTAAAATAGCAGAAGTGTTTCAAAAAACGCGAAATTTTCATAGCTTTTCCTGATACGTCGACTTTACTAATTTTTATAGAATAAACTAAAAGTGTCAAAAATAATTCTTAATCGGCAAATTATTACTATTATGTTTGTGACAACATTTTAAAATTTCAAGCTTCTACATGCAAAATATAACGAATTAACATTTTTCAAAACCATTACTAAAAATGACCGGGCACGTTTTTAAGAAATAAAATTTATACTGTCGCCTTCAGGAAAATGCCGTGATCATATGATCAATGAATTTAAACGTTTAAAACTTAGTGTGTAACCACAAATAAGTGATAAACAGAATTATGTTTTCATTTGGCGACCAGCGATGTCTCAGCGGGGAAGTATAGTCTGGTCGTGCTGATGTTGCGCGCACACAATGGTAAACATTTCAAGTCTTAGTTAACTTTTTCGTAAATATCACATTATTTTGTTATTTGATAATCACTTTTGTCGTATTTCGAACAAGGTAATGTTAGAATATTTAATTTGGTTCTCAAAAATATTAAAAATAATTTTTGTAATTCACTTTTGAGGAATCCGGGACTGGCAGATTCTTTCGTTAGGAGTTAACAAAAATCTTATTTTTTTATGTCTTGCGCAGTTGTGTCAACAGTTTTCGAGAGCTCCTTTGTACTCAATCCCTTCTCCCTTTCTTCACTCCTCTCGCCTCCCGTTAGTAGTTGTGGATAGTATTATGATTTCTTGACGTGTTGCCTGCAGTTTGCTTCACTTAAACCCTTCCTTCTGGTTGATTCTAGAAGTCCCCACTTTCTTTACTCTTTGTGCTAAATTTACAAAATAATACTTCGAATATTTTTGTTCTTAATTATCCAATTTTTGAAACGTGACGGAATATGGCCATTCTGTCTTAAATATTCTGTACTACAATATAATTTTAATTCATGTTTGCTTTCTTATTGAGTCGAAAACAATGTTCAATTGAAGGTTGGGAAAAGAGGGAATTTCTCTCCTTCTGACCATTTTGTCTCAATTTGTACATCTTATATTTATTTCCAACTAGGGAAAACGTAATTCCACCTCTCATGATTACTCTCAAAACATCAAATAACAAAATTATGAAATATTTACGAAACAGTTATCAATGGTATGAAGTGTTATTTAAATGTTTCTTGAAATAGGTATGTAGCCACCTCAGCTGAGAACTCCGTTCAGTTTGGACTGTGCGTGCGCGACAACAGCACGAGACCAGACTGTACTTCGCCGCTGAGACATCGCTGGTCGCCAAATGAAAACATAATTCTGTTTATCACTTATTTGTGGTTACACACTAAGTTTTAAACGTTTAAATTCATTGATCATATGATCACGGCATTTTCCTGAAGGCGACAGTATAAATTTTATTTCTTAAAAACGTGCCCGGTCATTTTTAGTAATGGTTTTGAAAAATGTTAATTCGTTATATTTTGCATGTAGAAGCTTGAAATTTTAAAATGTTGTCACAAACATAATAGTAATAATTTGCCGATTAAGAATTATTTTTGACACTTTTAGTTTATTCTATAAAAATTAGTAAAGTCGACGTATCAGGAAAAGCTATGAAAATTTCGCGTTTTTTGAAACACTTCTGCTATTTTAAAAGTATTATTCATTCATAGAACTATTTTTTTCTTTAAGTATATGCACAAGAACATGAAAAAATTTATGGTGTTAATGATATTTTCTATGTTTTTTTTGTGTGCGTTCTACAGCAGTTCAAAGTGAGGGGTCTATAATAAAAAATCCGATAGCAGTCAATAATAAGTTAAGTGAATGTGAATGTATCATCACATGACAAAATAACACTCACTTCGGTTAAATAACCCCAAAATTGATCTACCCAATATTAACGTAATGTATCTCACAGGCATATACTTGTTCCATAATAATGTTTTATAATTCACATTATGTTTTATTAAATGTATTATCCACACAAGCTGTAAAAATATTGAGTCCTTGTTTGTCTAAGTAACGTCTGATTTATTCCAATGCTGTCATTGAGTAACGAGAACTATTTATAGATATTTTGGGAACTGGCGACACTTTGAAATTAACTTTCCAATCAAATTATGAAATAAATTGTACGTTGTCAAAAAGGAAGGTCTACGCGAAGTCCATAGTCCAACAAATTATCATAGTAATAGTACCATAGTAATGGTAGCGAATAAATATTTACGTATACTGAGTAGTAGCTAAATTGTATAGTTTTTGTGCTCTTTTAATTCATTAATATAATTTGCATTTTTGTCGCAACAATCCTTCAGAAGAGTTTTATTGAAATTTCAAATAATACTTTTCCGACATCCATGCCACAGGCATTCGAAATAATTCACTTTTATTAGTATAGATACTGCGACTCATCACAACTTTTCAACAAAAAAACAGGCTTATATATTAACCGGACAAGTTTTTGTGTCATGCATATTCAAATTACAATATATTATATTTTCTATCATAAATGGAAGCGTACCGTTATAATGACCCGTGATTTAGAGCGTTGTAAATATATAGATGTAATTATGAGAAGAATGACATTTTTTATTATTTTACTTATTACTTCACAGTAACAAAATTCTTTGGGAGTTATGAAAATGTTTTCTTAAAATGAGAAGAATTAAGTCGTATTTAATGTCTCCAAATGTGATATGGAAATATTTGAATATCACATACGAAGAAAGACATAGTTGTTCTTTTTCTCCATTTCGTCACTTGCATGGAAATACATGAAATGAAAAAAAAAATTGTTTTCAAACTTTTAATGAAACAAAACTCTCTTTGTGTGTTACAATGTTATCGTGCTGGTATGAATATTGATACAAAAACAATCTTTTGTCTTCACGGTGCAGTAAATCACGATGATTTAGTCTCTAATGAGATATAACATTTGATTCATGCATTACCCTGAAATGCACTCAGCAACGTTCCACCACAGATGCAAACGATGTAAATGAAGTGGAAAGCTATGTATGTACAGAATGTTTACAAACGATTTGGCGTTTATTGGCGAATAAATTTATATTGTTCCTCAAAACTGGATCGAAAAAGGTTGTGTAAAAATTATCCATGCATAGTGATTTCATTGTGGCATAGAATTTTCTGATCGAGAGAAAGGGTTTAATATTCCTTTATTGAATTGGTTGTACTCCGATTTTGGAGGAGAATCGGAATGAGGAAAAAAACGCGCTGAATTATTTCTGTTTAAACTGAGAGAAATAATAAAATACAACTATGGTTTTTCGACACCTACGTTGTGAAATTGCATTGTTTGAAATCGAAATTTGTAGTAAACAGAATTGTGTAAACGTATTAGAATTATTCTGAAGATACTTTTGATAAATTATGGAATCACGTCTTTATTTTTGGTTTTACTCGTATTCGAAGTATTTAACGAGTTTCATTTCTAAAGAAATTTTAAAAGTTTTCTGTATATTTAGAAATGATAAAAATATATAATGTGTAGCTTCTATTGTGAACAAAATTGTATTTTCTTGCCGAAAATAATAATTAAAGTTAAATGGTCGGAACAAACTCGATAAATATATTGCTTTTTATTTCTAGAAAAGATTTATTCATATGCTGTAATGTTCAGTTAATAGAATCTCTGTAGTTCTCTTATTAAAATCACACGGAATGGTCCCAAGACATGACAGACTTCTCAGGAATAACTTTTCTTCCTATCTATTTAAGGAAGTTTTAATTAAAACGTACCAAACAGAGATATAGAGGAACTCCGTCGTTCTAACAAATAATTGAAAATCTAATATATTCAAAAATGCTTTAGTAATTCCAGAAGAAATTTATCCACATTAACTTATTGAGTAAACAATACTACAGAATCCCTCATATTCAACTCCTCGCCATACTTAATTGTCGTCTCAAAAGCTTCAAAGTTTTATAAAAATACATCCGCTCAATATTTCGAACAAGGAAAATACTTTCCGCAAAGACAACGCATCAAAAGAAAGCTCCCAAGTCATTTAATCGGACCTCCGTATAAATAATACATATCTTTCAATTTTGTCTATGTAACTTATTATGTACTTATCATATAGTTTTTAATATTACATTGTTAGATATAAGTCTATAAAAATATCTATAACTTGTTTCATACCTGCTGTACTTAAATAATTAAGTAATTTAAATAACTTTTTAAAAATTCAGTCGCCACGCCGCGGCGCGCTGTGCGTTTATCGCTCAGAGTCAAATCTAACTGAACGCTATGCTTTGTTTTATCTGTTGTTGTTGCTGTTTATTGTTGTTACGTGTTGTGCTCTGATAAAGATATTATGCATGGTTATGCATGGTTTTGTAACAGTATAGATGTTTGACAACCGGCAAAAGTATTTCATTTTTTCTCCTCTGAATATCCGACCATTTTAATGTTCCGACCATGACCCGGTCCCGCGATAGTCGGAAATGAGGGGTTCTACAGTACTTTCAAAAAAGTAACATTTAATTACCAGGTCAACATCTCTTCACATACCATGAAACATTTAATGCCCGAGAAATTAATGTAAATGTTTTCATTAGTCCAATGAATACAATTATCTCTGTTAATACGTACATTTATTTTGAATTGTACTAAAAACGGGCTTCATGAAGTAATAAAATTGTGAAATTTGTCCGTTTTTACTTCTAGGTGACAAAATGTGTAAATCAGTTTAACCCATTAACACCCACATTGTGTTTTATCCTTAATTCGCATAATATCTCTACAGTTAGTCATAGGAGGTTGTAGGATGATAAAAATGACAACAAAAATCATTTTTACATTTCATTTATCGACAATAAGCCGATCTATAAATGGATCGCTGGGCAGATTAATGATGCATTAAGTATGCAACACGCAATACACAAAACCTGTTTTACAGTAAGCTGATAATAAATAATGCACTGTATTGTTATAAAACTTCATTCCCCTTTCTGTTGAAAACGATATATTTTTCTACGAAGTGTGGTCTTGTTCAAAACATTTTTGACACAATAACATTTCATTTTGACAGAATGTCAGAGGTCATCCCGTGCTGTTTTGAATTTGGCAGCGTCTTTGACCCTTCATTTTCCCTACATAATGGTCCATTCCATCGAAGCACATTTATAAATGCACTTTTCTTTGATATGTAAAGGAGGTGCGCTGGATAAGTCGACGAACATACATAAATTTTTCATGGTATCATCAAATTTACATGTATGTTCTGAAGCACAGCAAATCTTTCACAATTCAAATCCAAACTTTAGCAATATCATCTGGGATATTCTACAGGGAAGCCATGGCTTATAAACAAATATAATCAGCTTCAATTTAATGAATTATTTTCGCCTATTGAAACGAACATTTCATTGACTGAGAAATTCTGTTCGGAAATTCCAAATCGCTGGAATGAGACATAAAGGTGAAGAATTCCGAGAAATAATCTATGTTCATCAGGATCGAAAGTACAATCTCGGCAATTCTTTGATGCAGTCGCATAGTAAACAGAATATATCAAAACATTCTCCAACATGTCGTCATGATACAGGGTTATCTCCGTTAGTTGCAATGGAGTCAAATTTTTTCAGTTTATTTTGAGTGTCAGGGGCGCCAGATTTTTTTTACCCCCTAGTGTTGTGTAAACCTGGCCCGATTTTTGTGAGAGGTATGTTCACTATCACTTTATTTCGTTTTATTTAGTATTTGTCCTAATAGTCTGAGAAACAACACGTCAAAAGTGAATAAGTAAATCCGCACGCACATAACTTGTCGAACGTAACTAAAATACATAAACATATGGTTCGTTTTCATTTTGTGCACTCGTGGAGGTCCTGGAGCATCATTTTCAGTCGAGTAAACTAACGCATCATCTGTAACTACGTCATCGTTCGTCACTGCGAATAATAAAACAATGTTACATTTCCAATACAAAAGGGATGCAAATAAAAGAGGTCTTCTCGTATATATTTACACGGGAAATGTTCACACAGAACATGCACTATATTGGAAAAAAGGACACATAACAACCGCCCTATCACTCTTTTCTACGTGTGCCAGCTGCGAGAGGCAATGTTTCTCAAGTTCTCTATACCCGTAGCGCAGAGTTCCCAGCGATATATAAATACATCAGCAGTTTTTGGAAAGTGATATCTCGTGTACCATTTCGCTGAATTACTTCTACCTTGTTTAGCAATAAAGAGAAACATGTTTATCAATACGCAGAAGTCCAAAATTCTTTAAATAAAAAGTTTTACTAACTCAACTCTCGCAAATATACAACTCTGCGCAAAGAACCTGACGACTTTATTATTTTATTTTTTAAAGTATCAATAATTATATTAAACTATATGTATTAATTCCTACACAATTATCAAACTTCAAAATACTGAGAACATAAGTCCAAATTTTTCAAAGTGAAGTTGGTTGTAAGAAATATATAACCATTTTGGCTGATCTATAAATAGATCGTTGGGAGTTAATGGGTTAAAATATCGCATGTATGGCGACGGAGGTTGTCACTTTGAACAATTTTTGTGACACGTGATTTAGAATTATAACATAACAGACAGGGAAAAATGATAGACGTAAAAGCTAAACTGCATTCATGGCAGGATAAATCCACCCTCAGTAATAGCATATGGTACACACTTAGCTCCGCAACATAGAGATTTTGCTTCCCGCCCCATGCTTTATATTGAAACAACATGCTCCTGAAAATTGTTCTCATTATTATTAGAGGCGATTTAGAGAAGGGCGGAAGGTAAAATGTAATGCTCATTATGAAACTTATTTTGACATTTAAAATCTATTCTAAGTATTGACATCACGAAAATTTTTCATTCGAACAACTGTTGAGGTAAGTTAAATTAGTCATCACCGGACATCCTTCATCATTTTTTCTTTGAACGAATGACTTCCCCTCAATCTTACCGCAGAGATACTATACCGTTTCACGATAGATAAACATAAGAATGATAAAAAACGTCTGCCTATGGTTCAGCATAATCGCAATTTATTTATCCATTTTTCTCTATTAAGTCAAAGAAATATTCATCGGAAACATCTCTGCTTCACAGATTACAAAATTATAACCCATATTTTAGCCTGAACGCGTTAAATTACGAAAGAAAACTACAATAGTGTTAAATAAAATCTGACAAAAACAATAAAAGTGGATGAAATCTAGAATATATTTGTATTTTATATAACTTCGATAAGTATCCGCATTGATTGTTATCGATGAAAAGACTCACATATTTATATATTATGAGTATTTAATGAGATAATTCCCGATGTATCAACTAATATCTTAATAACTGTTTTCTATGGGACAATATTTGTATTTGTGGAGGCCTGTTCATTAAGGCGTACTCACACACACGGTTATATATACGGTTGAAATGCCAGATATGATGCCAGATTCACTGTGGAAGAGATAAACGAAACGCAGATCCTCGGACTCTGCTACCACAGTAACACACACAACCTAAAAATGTTACAAGCACACACGTTCATGCAACCCTGAATGAACTGTGGGGACATACATAATACGGTGTCGACGCGATAAGAGTGCGTGTGAAAGTGTTAAAACGAGTGTTGGGTGTTTTGACCGCAGGCCGAACGTTGGTTTCCTGGGCGTGCACCGGAACCTTTGGATGACGCGGATGCTCATGGTCTCGTACTGCGAACACTGCCTCTCCGCCTGCACGTCGAACGTCGTCTGTTCCAGGTGAGTGATCAACGCTTACATGGAGATTGTGCTCAAGTTATACAGAGCCTATTTACTGAAACATATGAATCAAATACTGTTATACTAACAAATGGCTATTTAAAACTAGAATGATACAGTTTCTAGTATCTCATGACTCGTGCCCTCGCTTATAGCGGAGATACCCTGGTTAGATTTTCGATTGAGCCAAAAATTACTTGTAGTATTTTTGTCAATGTCTTAAGGTTTTCCTTGTATCACCTCATAGAAATTAATTTACTTTTTTACAGCATTCCATTTTTTACAAATCAGATACACCACATAAACTCAAAAATAATATATTACTCAATATAATGAATATAATTACGTTTTAATCGTTGTTTATAACTTTGTTAAAAGGAACGTTTTTATTGATTTGGAGATTGTTTTCTCCAATATGTCTCACGAGTGTCTTAATATGAACTAAATCTTTATATATTTGGGCCTTAGTAGCGCTCGTTATCGTGGTCCATAGTTGGCTTGAAGTACAAACCAAATATATAAGAAAATAAAGGTTTTAATGAGCACTCTGATACTATTGTATTCTGCAAAGGAAAGCAGAGGATTATGCAACAAATTCTATATATGTATTTAAACGTGTATCTAGGAAATGTTGTGTCATCTACAGTCTGTGTAACATTCTCAAAAAAAATTTGTTATAATTTATTCTTCTTGACATGAGCTTTTACGTTATTTATATTCAATGTACTGTGTGGTTAATACAACAGAAAACCAACTGTTTTACTAATGAAATAGTGTCGTTATTTTATGTAGAAGGGATGCAAAGTGATCAAAAACTTTACTCGTCAAAATACACTGATACCTCCTGCTATGACATAATGTATGCTGCTCCATCCACCTCGACTCCCAGAGCTCGAACACTTGCGAAAGTAGACGACCGTAGAAGATATATCTGTATATTGTTTAACCGGATAAGAACTCGTTGGGTTATGAGTACTAAGATACCCATGAAATAATAAATGTATTGTCAAAAAAGCAGTACAAACTGGTATGACCACGTGGAGGAAAATAAACTAATTTACTCTCCGGAAGCAAGCAAGGGACCATCTCATGAATTCCGATCAAGGCCCCTAAGGCAGAGGCGGATTCAAAAATTTAAGCAAAAAATTCCTATATAAGATAAAAAGTTAGCTGCGAGTTATAATACTAATAGAATGTCAATATGTTTGTAATTTAACGCAAAAACTTTACATGTACAAAATGCCATTTATGTTCATTATAAATAGGTCATTTGGGTTTCATTCCATATATAAGTCTCTATCGGGAAAATCTGTTTGTTCAGAAACTGTTCAATCCCTTTTATTTCCTTTATCGTATAAAACGACACTATTCCATTAGAAACACGTCTTCCTGTTGCTGCACCACACCGAACGAGAAATACATATACCTTAAGAAGCTCATGAAATGAAGTATCCATTATCCACGAAAAACAAAAGACCAAATAATAAGCAAACAACTATTTTTCAGAAGATTGTACGGATTCACAAAATATATCAAAACGAAATTTCGTTGATTAATAGCCACATAAAAGAAATTTTCTTCTTTCAAGATAATAGTATTTTTTACATCTCTTGTCCGATTCATGTTAAATATCACTATTAATACGACAACGATTTGCTATATTGCTTGAATATGGTATTGTTTATTATGTGAATTTATTGCCTTCGTTTTACTTGAATGATTATCGTTCAGTAATACAGTAATACATTTTAATCTGTTATGATCTTTACATAATTTAGGCACTATCATCTTTATTTTTAACCAAAAATAAATTTACAAATTACCGACGGTAAATTATTACATTCTGTTTTGGGTGGTCAACAAGCCACAGAAACAGATAAGTACATAAATTATATTAAAATTATAATATTACTGTCTTAACATAATTGTTTTAACTACTGAAAAGCATTTTTATATATCAACAATACACCGTCTTACATGCTGCTTCAGAATGTGAAATGTCATTATTAATATCGTCTATATCTTGACACCATTAACATGACTACCTTATTAATATAACGTGAATAAATACCGTGGAATAAATAAATGAATCAAAGTACTCACATTAATTGCTTGATTCCGCGAGAAACATTGATCATGTAGGAGAT
Organism: Laupala kohalensis; assembly: GCA_002313205.1. Classification (NCBI taxonomy): domain Eukaryota; kingdom Metazoa; phylum Arthropoda; class Insecta; order Orthoptera; family Trigonidiidae; genus Laupala; species Laupala kohalensis. The sequence goes on along the minus strand of NNCF01130817.1, from coordinate 427,208 downwards.
ATTGACATTTGGAACGTCCTTATACCCCAACTACCCGATTACCCAGCACTGTCTTGGAGTTTTCTGAGGCCAATCTCCTATTACTCAGGGAAAAAAAAATATCTATCTATATTGTTCGATCAAAACACTTTTACTTACTGGTTTTTAAAAAGGCATATGCAGCATTCTAAATTCACAAATTCATAATAATACAAAACTTGACTGTATACAGCATTTTGCGTTTCACCTCCAGCTGCAAGTATAAATAAATCCTTGTATAAAACTACCCTTGAGCAAGTAACGTAAAGTTGTACGTAAGAGAAACAAAGCAATCGAATCGTCACCAATTAACCTAGCTTACCACTTCTCCCTTAGGAGAATTTGGCGTATTTAATCCCCATATGTGCTGTTCTTAAACTTATATGGCAACATGTCACTATTTATATGAAATGTCCTGGAATCTATGGATTAAGCTCGTTGTTTTTTGTAAAATATTGTACATGACTCTCCCTTCCCACTCCTCCCATGATATTTCTAGGTCTGTCCCCTCGCCCCAACTCCAATGGTGTCCCATCTCTGACGTAACATCGGAAGTGTGTCTATTCATCTCACCCAGACGCGAACTGGGCCGGTCGAATTTTCGCTTTCGAAGCAAGGAAGAATTTTAAGGCGAATTTCATCTTTGTTAAATAAACAAAACAAAGAACCTATTAAATTTTGTAGTAATTTAAGAAGGATAAAATCAATTTATCTAGAAATGTTAAAGGATTTTAACACTTCCATTTTTAAGAATTCGCAGACTTTTTGTAGAACTCTTTGAAGTGAACAATATTGCTATCTATAGTGGTCATTATCTAAAACTGTTTAGAGGCCTGATCTGCGGAAGAACGAGAGAACAACGTTTACTCTTTCCCAAACTAAAAACCATCTTGATGGGATGTCGATTTCAAATTTAGAAAAAAATCCAAGGAAATTCGCAGAAGCAACTACGAGCCACAACGCCAAACGAGTTCCAGGGAGCAAATGAACAATGGAAGAAACGACGGGAACGGTTCACACGAATCAAGGGAGAGTACTTTGTAGGAGACAACCATATGTAAAGGCACACGTTCTATATTAAATATTTAATGACGAAAGTTCTGTTTTCAGGTACGCAATAGTTAAAATAAATGATTTAAAATTATAAAATTAACAATTTTTTCTTTCCGATAATTAATAGTTTAAACGAATGAAATATTAACAAATCTTCATATGTATTTCTTTTTATCCAAATGCTTTAGTCTTTATTCAGATAATCACAAAAAGAAAGAGGGAGAACAAAATCCTGACGTTTATATTCTTATAAAAACATCCAAATACGTTGTTATAACAAATAAATAAGAAAATTAGGAATAAATTTTTTAAAACTAATTTTGGTTTAAAAAAATTAATTTCTATTAATTATACGGAAAGGTTTTATTACTAGGCATATGCCGAATCCAATTACCATTTACATCGTTCATCTAGTTAAAGTGGCATGAGAGAAACTAATCAAAAATTCCTTGTGACACGATGAGAGCTGACATTCATCAATCATTAGAAATCGAGCGAGTAATAACGCAACCAAGATCGAGAGAGGTGGTCAGAATTAAAGGGAATAGCGCGCCTAAGCATCCCGCTTGTTACATGAGGGAAATGGGATTAAACATGTTCACTATTTAGTATAGGGCTACGAGCTCTTTGTTCTCAAAACGCCGATCTCGATCAAAAACTTGTTCCAAATTCCCTCGTCAAGCCAAATACGACCAGTAAGTGTTTCAGTGAAATATATGTACATTACTCAACGTAGCCATATATTTGTATTTATCCTCCACGTGGTCATGCCCAGTTTGTACTGCTTATTTGACAATAAATTTATTTATTTATTTGGCACCAAATTTATTTGCGAAAATTAATTTTAAACTAGTTTGACATGAAGTTTGATCTTGTTTGGGCGCTTTTAAGTTATACCAGAACATTCCTATTTGCCACTCAAGGGTGCATCGTTCAAATAAATTCATCGACGTTTTCGCAATCGCAATCGACGATTTCTAATATTTAAAAAGTTCGTTATTCTTATATAAAGTGAAGGAAGTTTTATTTTTGGTTTTTGAAGGTTTTTATGTTTGAAGGTTTTCTAACAAAGGCCAATTTACAAGACCATGTTTAAAAAACGGGAATTGAATAATTTTAAGACGAGTGTCACAAATATAAGTGCGGTTTAAATTATATTTAAGATATATATTAAACTACATTAACTAGAAATACCATAAAATATAAAGTATCTTCACGAAAGTTGACAACTTAACAATTTTCTGTATGTCTGTAGGCTATGGATGTGATATCTCATCAAATATTGCGGTAATGACGTGTTGACTTGTTTTGGCCTTCACTAGTTCGTTCTTAAGAATATGGATAATACCAATACAATAGACATTTAGTGGAAAATCCACATCAACGAAAACTTTTACCAGTTCCAAATCCACTGTTATTTTATGCATCATGCATGTAGTGGTAAGCAGATTTTGACGATTGAAGTGAACTGGCGGAGAATAACTCTCCATACAATGCTTTTAAACAACTTAAAATTTAAATCTATGTCTTTAGATTTACTCATATTATACAGTATTAATATATACAGTATTTATATAGTGTTAAATAATCTCTGACAAATGATAAAAATGTTAGAGATTCTCATAAGTGACTACGCAAGAAATAAAGGAGAAATTAAATAAATAAAAAACTTACGACATTTGATGGACGAATAATATTTTTATTTTTTGTTAAAAGCCCACTACGTTTCGACGTGGATTTACGCTATTGTCAAGTGATGAAGTAATAACAAATTATTACGATAAACATAACAGGACAAATGTAGATGATATATACTGAAATATAAACACAAAATATGTTTACGAAAAAGGAGAAACACAAACATGTTATAATATCGTATTGTATAAACCAAATAGTTTTTCAGGGATAAATTGTATAGTTTAATCAATTTTAATATACAAATACGTAACGCGAAAGTGTGTCTGTCTCTTTGCTACCTAATCACGACTAAACCACTGAACCTATCGTGATGAAATTTTACAAGGAGATAGATTAAATGTTCAAGATGAACATACGCTAACTTGAATTTTTTAAATATGTGATAAAATAATAGAAATGGTTTTTGACAAAAAAAAGTCGACAAAATCGGGAAAAAGGGAATTATATTTGTTTACGCTACCTAAACGATTACAGACAGGTGACAACTATGAATGACAATATTGGTTGCTTCAAAGAGTATTATAAAAAATCTGCGGTAGCATATGTCTATCTACACAAATTAACTAAAGTATTGTTAAAAAGTTATTAAAAACAGAGGTGTCAAAATACTTCAATTTAGGAGAGTAATTTAAGAAAGAAAAAATCAATCATCAGCAAATTTAATGGAATATTTGTTTTGTGCATTTAACCAAGAGAAAAAACGTATTTAAATCATACAATTTCGACGAATCGTTTAGATGTTGCAAGAATTTTAATGAAATGGTACAGCCGCGTCATGCCCGAGAGCTAAAATTCGACCGGCGCAGTTACTGCGAAATGTCTTAAAAGAACAATATGTGGTTCACACTATGACCTGCGCGTCAGAAATAAAATAAAAATTCATATAATTTTGTGTAGTCAATTTCATTAATATTTGATTGTGATAAATTACTAATGAAGTAAAATAAAGTATATTTTACGGTATGAAATGTATGTATGAATACTATAATACTTTAATACTTTATAACCTAACCTTATAATGAGACATATTCCTGAAAAAAATTATTATAGGAAAAATATTTTGACAAATACTTCATTTCTGTTTCCTAGTGATTTTTAAGTAACTTTTTAATAAATCTCCACATTAAATATGTGATTGTTAATTATGTGAACAGATTTGAGCTTAGCTTTAAAAATTATCTGGGCGGTGATTCTAACATCAGGTAGCATCGACGTAGGAATTTGCTACCGCATTCATGCTACGAAACGTGTTCTTCATGCAAGACATTGTTTTAAAGCTATTATCTCAAACTACGGACTCAAACACCTGTTAACAAAGCCTTTCTGATCCCAGCTATAGAGGAACGTAGTATATATATTACACAAGGCTTGATTACACCTTTGGAACGTAAAGTTTAGAAGTACATCTGGGTACGTTACGTGATATTGCTAACGCATATAGTTTGACACAGGGAGGTTTATTCTCCACCAAATTCTTGTTTCCATTGAGAGAGATTGTCTTCGATTCCATTCAAAGAAATTAAAGCCATCAAAGCTGAGAATAAATTACGACTGTAAATCAATAGAACCCTTGATAAAAGGAGAACTACAAGATGTGGAAATACAGTGAAGAATTTTTCAAATTTTCGGAAAATACTTCGCTCAGTTTCCCATAGAGGGTTAAATCACGTAGTTGGTCACGTGATCGCGTCGTGTCTCCCTTTTTGTCTCCTCACTCCACCAATAAGAGGCGAGAGCTGAATGACAGCTGGCGCCATAAGGACTATGAGTATGTGTGCGTAGTAAATATAGCTGTTATGAGAAATAATATGGTTTTAAGTTGTGGACACGACTGCTGGTTCTCTTTTATTAAGGATAATATAAGTCAGTAGTCCGACACTTTGAGGGTGAGGGTGTAAAGCTCTTTAAGTGTGTTAACTAAGTGTAGCATGAGCATTTAACAAAAAGTATCAGTAAATCTTCCATTTCTGGATAATGAAATGCCATCTCTGTTTTGTCTGTTCAAATAATCCAACAGCGTTGATTGTTTGCGTAAAAATTTAGTTTTACTAACATAAATGGATACTTGAATATCTCTCCATAAAAGTGGACATTCGTTTTGGTAGTATAACTTGTAGTAACTAATCATGTTCGATTCCTCAGACTTTATTAGACTAATTACATTGGATTAATGTGAAACTCTGAATTAATACTCTTTCCACATTTATGACATCCATGCAAGCTTTTAAAAATTAATATGAAATCAGGATATTTTAATCCTCTTCCAATTTTTCATTGTTTCCAGACTGTTACCACACCATTGTCACTGAGAAATTGGCCTTTTCTCAAAATTCATTATTCGATGCTGTTGTTTTATTTTTCAAATTATAAATTTTAATTATATTTAAATCAAACAGAGATACGATCCACTCGGTAATTCGTTATGAAAGACGCTGATACACCGGGTATTCTTCGAAATCCATCAGAAAAGAATACATATATAAATGCGAAAGTATGTCTTTCTGCTACCTTTTCGCAACTAAATCACTAAACTGATAGTGAAGAGATTAGACAAGGAGATAGTTTACGTGTTCAGGAAAAGCAAAGGCCAACTTTTATTTTTTAAATATGCGAAAAGAAAGAGAGATTGTAAGAGAGAAAGAAAATCTGTTAAATTCGCCTACACGGTTAGAGATGGGTGACAACTATGATTGGATATATTGCTTGCCTCGAAGGGTTCTACAGAAAAATCCAGCACTCCATATGTCTATCAACAAAGGTTAACCTGAGCATATCTAAGGGTTCGTTCTAACTGAGATGCTGAAATGAATAGACCTTCCAATGTTACTTCCAATGTTATGTTAGAGTTGGACCTACATGTATGTTGGGAGGGCGGTAAACAACCCTAGAACACATATGGATTGAGTGAGAAGGTAGGGTTATTTAAAAATGTTTCTTTGAAAAAGACGAGTTGAATCCATAGATGTCGGGGCGTTTCAAGTAAACAGTGACATGACGCCGTATAAATGCAAGTTCAGCGATTAAATCCCCCCGTGACTCTGGTAAGGGTATAGTGATGTGCTAGATTAATTAATTGCTGACAGGTCGATTGATTTCTTTCTCTGACGGATAACTTAACGTTTCATGCTCAAGATTGGTTTCATCCAAGGATTCATTTATTCTTTCTGCTGGAGGTGAAACTCAAATGGTGTATTCAATCAAGTGATGTATTAAGTTTATCTTATTGTTACTTTTTAAAAATTAAGATGCTGTACGTATCTTTCTAAAACCAGTAAGTTAAAGTAATTAAACCTTACAATATAGACATATTGTATTTTTTTCCTGAGTTACAGAAGATAGGTTCAGAAAAAATTCCAGGAAACGCTGGGCAATCAGCTAGTTTATGCATAAATATTTTCTCAGCATTGTAAATTTTATTAATAGCTTGTTTTAAATCGGAGTGCACTTAATTATGGGTGACTTACTTTTATCATTTAAAATATTTTAAGAAATTTTCATTACGCGCTCAAAATCTGTAAAGTGTATTTTCATTCGCAAGAGAGAGACATTGCATTAAAGTTGTCGTACCTTTTTGAATCCTCTCAAATTGTCAGGTTGAATAAAATGAAATATTCTTTTTATTTATGACATAATCTTCGATCATAGAACCTTTTACTTTTTTTTTAAATGTGGAAGGTGCTTGTTGTTATGTTCACCGTGCTCATATTAAGATAGCTTGATATGCTGATGGTAATATAACTCAAGAGTATTTCATCTTGTACCTTAATTGCTTAGAACAGTAAATTTTGATGCGTACTTGTTCCACTAGTATGTTTTTTTTATTCTTCATCTGATATTGCTTCCTGAGAAACAGCGCTGAATACATTCGTGACATTTTTATATCTCTTGAAATATACTCAAACTTCTTTCTACAATTTGTTTCTACCCCGAAATGTTACAATTGTCGCAGCATAGTGCTCATATTTCTCAAATGATGTAGTTATATTGGGTCACGTTGTAGTCATTCATCTGGAAAACACGTTTATATGACAGAATGAGATGTTTTCTTATTTTCTTATTAAGTTCTTGTATTGTATCTTGTAAAACGACTTAAAAAAACTGATAAAATTATTACGTTCTGCCTGACGACGCATAATAAAAGTTGAGATAAAAGCTTACCTAGTTTTCTGTACTCGTTATAAAAAAGCTCTCATAATACTGAAGAAGGAAACGATTATTTTTCTCAGTCTCTTGAAGAAGCTCAAAGAAACTTACACTCATTCTTTTGCTTCGAAACTGCGACAACGAAAAGTAAATGATACATATCATGAAGAAATGACTGAAAAGAATGTTTTGAGAAAACAAATATTAATTGAAAATAATGAAGTAGTTGAACAAAGGTAAAAACATCATGCTTACTAATTTGGTCGCATTCAATAATTTATTGTGTGTGCGGTTATATTATAAATAGGTTTTATAATTTTTCAATCATGAACTGATCTTAAACTACTATTATGTTATCAATTTTTGGAATTATCTGATTAAGTGTACAACTATTATAATAGTATTTGCGAATTTCTTTAAAATGTTTCTAAAATGGAATGAAAATTTATGCCTGCGTTTTTATGGGATTGTGTGTGAGTCAATAATTGAAGACTGATTAGTTTATTAACTAGTTGGTATGTTGGATAAATATAAATGAAATAAATACCTGGGAATAAAATGAACGAAATTTTCGAAGTAACACGTGTTTAGAATTCATTTTTGATGTCAAATTTATTATATTCATAAAAATTGAAAGAAAAACGCTTTACATAACTTAATTACAATATTAAAAATCTGCTGGTTTATTGAAATTGTGATTGAGAACTTGATATTTCGTATTATTTTTATTAAATTGATTATCAACACATCGTTAAATGTGATTTACAAATTTAGTAAAAATTTTAAATATTTGCTCAAGTCAAATGTAATTTTTTTTATTTACCAAGATTCAATTCATTCGCAATTACTTCAAACTCTAACTTTAGTAAATTTCCGGTATGCATACTTTGAATGCCACTTCATTGTCTCATGATTCAGTTTTCACTCCAAGCTGCTTGGTGCTTTCTAGTAACAATACAAATTCGAATCTCTCTGAGGGATGAAGAATTGATGGTTTATTTTTATTATCCTCAGTATTCTGAATTTCCATTAGATATCGAATATCATCGCTAATATCGTACATCGTACTGCTACTTGTTCAAGTCCCCGACGCTATGTTGCAACAATGAAGTAATTTACGTATTGTAATCAAATTTTCAACATTTCCATTTTTTTAATATTTTGGTAAGTTTTTAATGTTGAGTAGAACATATTAAAACAAACAACATTTCAAACAGTTTAAAAATCCCTATTATTTTGTTAACTGGATACTATAAAACGATTTTTTTTTTTCGAAAATGGAGTAATCCAGGAACGTTTACTCACTGAAGACAATTCAAACAGTCGTGACATCAATACTAATTCCCTATGCTGGCCGTGAAGTTTGGCGTTTTATCCCCGGAGATTATCACTAGCTCATCTCAATGTTCGTTTAATGCGATGATATGCTCCCACAACCTTCTAGGTGACGCGTAGTGATACTCGCTCACCTCTTGAAGACCGCTGGAAGTTATCGCCTTTTTTGTCACGACTATGACTTTGTCGACACAAGGTCTAAGGTGGCAATGATTTTTCAAGCGATTTATTTAAACATAAGTGTATACAAGATATGATGGGGCATAGGACCCATGCGCCTTATAGAAACCCTAAAATGTGACGTGAGCTGTGCATACTACATCCCAGTATCCACTCTCAATGAACTGGAACAGTAACAAAAAACAAATATTAAAGGATGACGATTATTTGGCAGGTAACTAATACCAGTAGCGACACAAAAAAATAAGTGTAATAAATAGAAAATTATGTACTATCATGCCTCTCTATATTTTATTTTGTTATATATATATATATATATATATATATATATATATATATATATATATATATATATATATATATATGTT
>NNCF01130817.1:387538-416460 GCA_002313205.1 Laupala kohalensis | reverse complement strand
TATATACACACTTAAGTGATTGTTTAGTTCATTGAGCGCCTTGGGGATCCACGGAAATACATTTGATTCGTGACAAATTAATGTTCATACGATGTGTCAGGGTCCCGAGGCGCGGTTGCGTCTCCTGTGTGAGGCGACGGCCGCTGGGCTGCGCTGGACGCGACTGTTGACGCCGGCGCTGGAAGGCGCATCGGTGGAAGGAGCTCGTGGCGCTCCGCCCGGCGTCGCTCCTCAGCCACCCCCTCACGAGACGGAGCCGTTAGCCAGAGAGGCTACACGATCACGTCCACCACCCCCACCCCCGCAGCGTGCAGCAGCTGGTGAGTGCATCATCGTTTATGCCTGTTGAAATTATGAGGGAACCAGTGTTTTAAATTCATAACGTATTAGGAAAAATATGTATGGAGCGAAAAAACGTTCTATTAGTTTTTGAAACATTTCTTTTAAAAGTTTATTAAGTCAAAGATGGAGAGATTGGAAGTACCAATTTCAACTTAAATGTCGAAAGGCAGTGCATTGCAGTTCGTAACACACTTTATTTGCACCATTTTTACCACTGATAATTAATTCTGAGGTTATATTAAATGATGTTGGAAGATGGGGACTAAAACCGGTATTACACGGTCATACTTCTGTCATAGGTCTACCATTAAAGATACACAATTAAATATAAGATATAGGTTCTCTCCACAGGAACGTATGTCATAAGTACATGATCATAGCTCAGCTATTATCAAATGTATGCATATCACATACATATGTTTTATCAACGTTCTTTGACAATAGACATATGACATTACCTTTAATATTAGTACCGGCCTCACGAACTGGTACATTTTTTGAAACATGTTTGACTGTTGTTGTAACCGGTCCTTCGCGATATATTGCATGGCTCGCGATATTATTCAGAAGAGCGGAAAAACATAAAAATACATATTTATAAATTCCATTTGTTCAAAATTATTTTTTCAGGTGAAAATTAAGTAAGTTATATTTCTGTGATATTGTCATTGTTTGAGATATGCAGATTCAAAGTAGAAACAAATAATGAGTAATCAATGAACACAGGACTTTATATACCATTAAATGTATTTATTTTATTGGTATTCGATGCATCAAGTTTTATACTACAAGTTTAAAAGTTTTTTCCGTGTATGCTAAATGTTGAGATATTTTTAGCGCAGTTTTTCTTCAGGTGCAATAATGATACAATATTTGATATTTTCAGTAGTTTCTTGAAAGTTCCCTTCATTTTCGGGGTGAAGAATAATTCAAACTGTGTTTCGTTACGTACATCCTCTTATGAATTTTTTAACAAAAATAGAGTGCTGTTCTCTAATACGAAAATATCAAACGGTTTTTTCTTGCTAATCTTTTTTCTTGCTTCTGCTCAAATTTAAATCTTCAAGTCAGAATAATAACATTTTTCAGTAACAAAAACTCACAAAAAAAATTTGTTGCAAAACTAGGAGGTGTGAAGAGAAACTGTGCAATGTACTAACGAAGGGTATGATGAGTTGTTGAATTCATAATGGAAATTATATCATCACCGCAAGGAACAGTGGAAACTATATGAGTTAAATCTCCGTCGCTGAAGTAACGTGAACGTATAGTGTTTTTGCAAGCTCTAAAAACACGCAACTAGTATAGAGGATGAGAACGTAGGATGCTCTTGGTATGAACAAATGAAAGAGTATGTACGACCTCTCTTTATTGCCAGACCATAAAGCGTGGTTCGCTGTCGCTTTAACAAATACTACCACATGTTGTATATTGCATTGTACCAGTTAATTCCAAATGCTGTTGTACAACGTAACGGTGCACGTTTCCTGCAATGATAAAGAAGAGCGGTAATTGTAGGATTCAAGGTGAAATGAGAAACCCGGAATGTTTCCATTCTATGCGTAATTTTGGTTCTCCGTTTCTCTATTTCACTGTGAAATTCTCTCTCGGGTTTATCTCGTATTCCTTACAGTCTTCGATTTTTGTTTTTATAATTCCAAAGCTCAATTAAAATCTTTATTCTATTAAACTTAACATACATATCGTATTCCAATTAACATATCTCTTTATCCAAAGCAATTCATATCTTAAAATATACGATTTATTTCTCAAAAATGTCTTGAATAGTCAAATAAAATTCTGGAACATATGAGTACTTCTTAAAGTAATTACTTAAATATGTCTCAAGTTACTATCTCATCACGTGAACGATAATGGAATGGGATTTTCATTAATTTCTTTTGTCATGTAGGTTATAATAGTAAACCACTGAGAGAGGTTGTTCATGAATGTAGGTATCAAATTCGGAAAAAGTCTTACTCTAATTCATTGTTTTTTAAAATAAAAAAACTGTTCGTGTCTATATTACCAGGCACATTAAAAGCCTCGGAAAATAACGAGAGTTAATTCAATAACAGATAATCCAGATATTTTTTCTTTGTAATGGGCTCTCATTTGTCCCCCCGTGTCTTCCAGTTGTGTTAAATTGTTCTTAATTTAGCCAGGAATGTTGTCAATATATTAAACACAAACATAATTATGCATATCTTTCTTCCGTGTACCCTACATGTGGAGAAGATATGTGATAATTTCAGTAAGATGTAAATGACGACGAACCGGGAATCGAACCCAGGACTCCTGCATTGATCGCAGGGGTGTTAACCAGTACACCACCCGTTCGCCTTCCGTAATTTTACACCATTTCCACCCAGACCTAAACAACTGCGGCTCGCCACCATTTTCATCTTACCGAAAGTTATCACAGCTTCTGCTATCAATTAAATTTTTACGACTTTTTCCCAAAAATAATGTTTTTGTTTACATTTTTACAGTGTGACCAAACTTATCACATATTTATTCATTGTTGCTCGTTGTTCATGCTCTCAAACTGGAAATAAAACACAAAATTTAAACACTTTGTCTGTGTTTAACTCCCTGCTTAAACTTGTGTTTAATGCACTGTTCTCCCACTGTCTTCATACACTATTGTGTCCAAATCTTTCTGGAATTAATAACCAACAATTAAATACCATCAACTATAAATCTCACTTAATTTAATTATAACGTTTGTGCCTCATTTGTTTTGTTTTTTTATAATTTTAGACTGGTGCCAAGCAAAACTTTAAAACATTATTCTATATCTTCTCTTAAAAACCTTGTTAATCGTTCTTTAATCCTGTGAGAAATGTACGATTACTTTTTCGCGCTTAAAACCCTATTAATACTATTATAGAAAAATTAATTAAAAACTTACCACTTTCTTATTTTTTAATGAAAAACTAATTTTCTACAATGCTTTGTACCTAACCTATATCCGTATCCCATCCCTACCTTTTCTGCCCCTCGGTACAAGTTATATCTCGTGTTTCTTTCCCTCTTTGTTTCTTCAGAGTGAACCCTCCATTACACGTGCCCACTATCGTCCATCACCGGTTGTATGCATAATATGCAGATAAATGCATCATGCTTTGTTCTTTTGTTACCTTGAAGCTTGCCCTGGTCCTGTGGCTGCCGCTGCGTCACTCATTCTGCCCTCGGTGGTCGCTGCCGCCTCCTGACCACGGGTGAGTATTTGGCAACGCCACAGTACGACCGGGGTCGCTACCTTACTACGAGGTCGACGTTCGCTGCCAAGACATCTATACGCATACTACTGGATTGTGCGCTCAGTCACAGAGGTCGAGCCAAAGTCCGAGATTGCGTCTACAGGGGCTAAGGGGGAAAAAAGCACATTCGTCGCACAAGGTCGTGCTTTACAGTACACGTGTTCACAGTTATTTTTCTTGAGTGAAGTCTTAATTTTGGGTTATTTATTAAATTTCAATATAATATCCGAATTACATTTTCATTAAAAAGTAAATTTGTTGCACTGCAGTACATTACACTAATGAATTGTGGTACTGATTTAGCGTTTCTTAACTTATCCAACAATTAAACAACAAGACTCTGATTGTCCCTGATGCAATTTTAATGACGCACTTTTTTATACTTATGCACTCCGGATTATTTCACAAAGAGTTGGTATTGACCAAACCAAGAAAAAACCGCTTTTGTGACTCAAGCATTGTTAGTGGCACGACGCTCCGGAGTTATTTCCAGCTTACAGAACTAATTCGGACATCATCACCTATAATAATAACTCGTAGTGTATGAATTCCGGGATCACTGTGCGCTGATTTTGGGCTGTGGGGGTTCCAGAAGTATAGTTTGAATGACGTCACAACTATGCGAACAATCTTTTGATCGGTAGAAGCAAGTATTTACTTAGTTTTGAGACTATAAATAATATTCTTATTAAATAAATTATGAATATTTAAAAATTTGTAATAAATTTAATCCTTTTATTTAAATAAAAAATATAAATTATTAAACACAGTACCTACTGAAAGGAAAAAGAAGGTAGTGCGAGGGTCGGACTGGGAAAAAATTGGGCTCTGGCAACCCCATTCTAACACTACCTTTGCACTACATTTTGTCTAAAAAAAAAAACGTTTTTGAATACTTATAGGTTTTTCTTAAATCGTATCAACAAGTAACTGAAAACAAAATCCTGGAGAGATTTCTTAAACATTTCCTGCAGTAATTGTTCCTTTTATGAAAAACCGCGAGAACCAAGCAAATCTCGGGGCATCTGCTCTGCTCACCTGAGTAATTTCTAAGTAAGCATTTATATGATACCATTTTTTAAGTTTCTAAACATGTCACAATCGGCACAGTGCCTTTCAACGAAACACAGGGTGGCACAGCGGGCACTCCCTCGTATGGTCACTCCAACACTGGAAACATTAGCACTACAAAGCGACTAAAGAATAAAAAATACAGTTTTGTAGCCGTATCTAAATCCGATATCTGAAAAATAACCAACTTGGTTAGCTGTATTTTGTACATCTAGCGAGCTAATTAGGAATTTTCATGGTCGATTGTTTTTGTTGTGTAATAAATGTTTTTGGAAGGAAAAAGTACAACGTCCGCATTGAGAAAGATCAAACTACACTTATTTTTCGTGAGGTGGTAGCACGTGGATGTTCAATATTTTTTACTTATTTCATTGATAATGTTTTTGAAGAACATTTTGTATTTTTGTTCTATACATGCCAATTTTTTTTCTCTGTATATTATTTACTGATTATTCTGTGAATTTGATTTTTATACTTTTGTTACTCTTTGACTCTGTGCTTTAGTGTTTCTGTACTCATATTGTAAATATAATGTGTATTAGTGTAGTCTCTGTGCCGTATTCCCCGATTTTGTACAAGATTCATGTTATTCCATATTTTCAATTCCGGCACTTGCCGTATTTTTGCCAGTAGTTGCCTGGTGATGACCCAAAGTGGGAGTCAAAACGTAATCAGTATTTAATTGGAAATAAATCACGTTTGTTAAAGTATGATCGTTTAATTAAATAATTCAATATAATTTTGTACAGGCGTAATTAATATGGATATGTTTTTTACTTATTGTTAGTATTATATAAGTAAAATACAACTCAAAATATTAAACTGTCGATTTATTTGCGAATCATATATTATTTTAGATTCATTTTAGTGAAACTAAAAGGTAATTTATAGAACAAAATTTATTTTTGTAATTGCTTCACAGTATTTCAAACTACATAAAAATAAGTAGGAGGACGCATCTCATTGACGTGCTCGAAGAGTTACTTTTTTCCACATCGACACAATGCTTTTATATTCGAATCGAGAGACGAAAGAATAAAGCAGTGTATACAACAAAATGAGTTTTCCCAAAAGTACACCAAATTAATCGAAAAAAATCTATTTCTATAGAAAATACTTGTACTTGTAAATTATTTTAAAAAAATATGTTTATTTTACTGAAATCCAATGATTCCATATCATCAACATATTCTTATCGTCCTATTCGGTGTGTTTGTTTCTAATTTATATACCCATTATGTAATCCCCAGTTATACCAATAATTTTCATTTTTTAAATGACTTTTATTCAAAGTATTCAAATTTTTCATTTACAATTATTTATAAATACAAATTTCATTTACATTTATATATTGATCTCAATAATTTGAATAAATATGCTGTGTCTTTAACAGTCTATGGGTTTTCGGCGTGACTTCAAACAAATTAAAATGTTACTGAGATGATCGTCATAAAACCTCATTTGAATCCTGATCGCTTATTCCAAGGTTCAAATAATACAGCAGTGATTTAGAAAACATTAACATTATATTCTGTCAGAAGTTGATTCCATACATGATAGATAATTTGTGTAGATCTGAACTATGTAACAATTACTTACTGAACATTTATTATTGTAAAAGTACTAGGAATCCAGCATTTGAATATTGTTAACGCAAGAACTTTGTTCTGCGATGTGTTCCGTAGCTACATATGTTTAATGAGTTGTGATATGAGCTTCTGAAATCAATAATATAACTAACTCAGGATGCGATAAGTTAATAACGGAAATAATTACGAATCAATTAATAAATGAGTGAATTTTTCGAAAGATCTAGATAAAGAATCTTCTAGGAGTATCCAAATAAATAATTCTGTAACGTGCCTTGGAAGAAAACAGTAACGGAGTGTGGGAACAAAACCTTATTTGTTAACACGGAATGAGAAACAGATAAAAGAAGGAGAAAAACGTGGAAGGTGGATGTTGTATGTGGACTTAGGAAGTCGAAGCGGTTGGTGCAGCGGTAGCACATCTGCTGCCAAAGCAGGAAGTCCCGAGGTCGAATTCCGGTCCGTCACAATTTTCACTATGCCGTAGACGTTGCAAACTTCCTCCCCGAGTTGGTACTCGGAAGTTAAGAGTTAGTAACGTGGAAGTACAAAGACAGGGTTAGCAGCGCCCGTTTATCATTTTATCTAATGATGCAGACCAAGTCAACAAATAAGCTTTGACACTTAAAATTGTACAATACATAGTACAATTGATTGGACAATACTTTATCTAAAAGACAAATAATGGATGTTAGTAAAATATTTAATGTATGTATTATAATCTAGTAAAGTAGTAACACTATACTCCTAAATGTAAGTTACTATGCGCAGGTTGGCGTTCCTTGAGAACGCCGCCTTTCTTCATCGCGGGTGAGAGACACTTCATGACGGACGTCAAGTTGCCTGAAGCAGCCGGAACATCCTCCTCTTTGGAAAGAAGATAACTAGGGCGCTCAGACCCTGTATTCAAGACTGATCTATTCAAGAGTGTATGATGGATGAATGGTGTGTGAAAATATATTTTCTGTTCAAAGATACTGACTTCCTTCATTTGAAATCTCTCTAAAACACACCATTTACAACTCTAGCGCATGAAGATAAAAAATTGGTCCGATCCAAAGACTGTATTTTGACGCGTTGAATCCAAATCTGGGATCAGAATAGCTCCATCACCTCAACCCCCAATTTCATTAAATTTAACCACTCTTAAAATGAGATATTCCCAATTAAAAAACCTGAGGGGGTGGAGTGATGAAAGAATCCCAAATTCACATAAGGATCACATCAAGATACAGATGGATACAAAGATATAGTCTATTGAACTGACCAATTTTTAAGTGAGTGATTTTCTCTTCTCTATCTATTGATTTTTTTAAATGTAGAATGGGACAGGGGTGGTTAATGGTACAATTCTGGCCCCAAATTTAGATTCAGTGCTTTAAAGTACGTAAGGATACATAGGTTTAGTGTTTAGAACACAACATTTTTCTTTTGTGTGTGCCTTTGCAATCAATGTAAATTCATGGCGATATGTTGTGGTTTTAATTCGACAGAATCATGCAGGAGATAAAAAAGAAGTTAAATACGACAATTTTTTTCCGTACCGTTGGAGTGTGTTTCAATACTTACATTCACTAGCACCCTCCAACACTCAAAAATTCGAGTGCGATTTTTATAACTTATTTACTTTATTTTAAATCAAGAAACCTCCTTAAATCAGCATAATTTTTCAAAACTGAGTTAAAATTTTAAAAACTGAAACACGTTTATTCTAGTTGGAAAATTAGCCAAAAAAGCAACTTTTTCTTTGAAATTTAATTTTAACTGGTTTTTCATTTTGTTTATTTAAGGTGTTATGTCTGTGTTAACGGAAGCCAAGTTGCCAACTATTCATGAAACTTGGAAATATTGAACAAAAGAAGTTCGAACTACCTAATAATTCATTTTACTGATATTTACTATTGGACGAGAGCGACTATTTTGTGATTTAAAAACTTCTTAATTAATTTAGATTGTCGTTTTACTCTTCCTTTCACAAGGATGGCATTGTCTTCACTCACGTGACGCGTCTGACATTTTCGTTAGAATAGGATTTTCAACAGTTTTAGTGAATTATTCTTGTAAATGCTCCCCGTTAGTTTATTACGTTCCTACATACATTTGCTATGTTTTATAATGTTTTTTTCGCTATATTAAGCCGGCACTTTTGCCATGATATCAAAAAGAAACATGATCCCGCGAAAGATTCTCCATATAAGCCCATAGTAATTTAAAGTCAAGTTATTAAAAAAATTGCACCATTAAAGTGTGAAAATTCATCGCCATTGGATAAGGAATGGTTCATAACAACATTTTAAACATTTTTGGGAGGTACTTAAGCCTAGTCGCTCTGATAAACATAGTACCTTAATCGACTCACTTCGCTAACCGAGACTTTAATCCCCCAGTCCCCCTAAAAAACACGCATCCTTCTCAGGGGTTTGAGCCCTTTCGGAAACGTTCCTTCGGCATTAATTCAAGGAGTTATTGGCCTACACTACGTAGTTAAGTAAAAAACTATATCAAGAAACCCTCAAGCAGACTGAATAGAGTCTACTTTCCTTCACATTTGGCGTACTGAAACCCATGGCATACATTTTGGGTAAGTAAAGTTATATTATTCATGCTAACTTTGCATCTATCGGGAGTTTAAATGGATAAATGAGATATATCTAAATTTAATTCTGTCTTCAGAACACCCAGGTATTGCGTGGATCTTTTCACGAAGCTAAATCATTTCAACCTCGATCAATTTATAAGTATCTGGATATTGTGTTTTCTACGCGCTCAACTTTCCCTTTCAGAGCGCCGTCAAAATCTACTCCAGGGCATGTTAAAGTTTCGAGAATTTAACATTAAATCTTCGAGAACTGGTATTTGCGATACTTCTCAGTTGTGTTTTATCATGTCACTTTGGAAATCAAGATTTTCGTCCTAGTTTTGGTAATTTCCTCTCGATCAAAATATTTCTTGTAATGTGTTATTGCTATTCTCTGATCTTCATAACATTGTTTTACCGTTAGTCCATTTTTTTTTTGCTTTTTATATACTTAATCTCTACTCGGAATATTTTTATATCAACTAATTTATTTATAAAAATCATTCTTTAATGTTTCATTGTTCTTTTCAATCCCATTTTATGCAGATTATTTTTTATCTAACCCTTATAATAATAGTGTTACGTAAGTACAACCCCTTGCGCTGGCATATGGATGTGGTAAATGGAGTCCGACTAATTAGTAAACAATAGAGCGGTTGGCTCTGCTGCCGGCTTCTACTCAGCCATTCTCTATTGGAGTGCTATTGCTTGCTGGGGTATGTAACAGCTGAATATGAAGCATCATTGATTAGTGTACGGAATGGGATGTAAATGGTCGCCCAGGAAGCTTCCCCTTCTCGTCAATTGTGGTAGCGTTAACTTATCCCTCCACTCCATGGAATATATTAAGAATTCGTGAAGGACTATTTATGGATAGCATTAGCGTGGGCTTACATTCTTAGGAACCAAAAGGAATCTAAAAACATATTCTTACTACCTATCCATAAAGGGAAGTTGTTATCTCACTGTAACTTGAAATACCTTTGGTGTAAAAATTTTTACGTAATATATAATTAGTTAATTTACATAATATATTAAATAAGTCTAAATATACGGAATATATTTTGTTATACATTTGTTTTATTCTGGAGTTATTTTAAACGACAATATAAAACAATTGAAGAGACGAGAATTTTTTGGATATGTAAAAATTACTTTTGAGGTACTTAAATCAAATCATGAAATTGTGATTAGTTTTTATAATTGTAAAAAAAGTAGTTTTATACGTACGAACTTTACTGAAAGATTGACGAATAATTATTTTCCGTACAGAAGCACAGTAGGCTAACCAGGACCAGTTCACCAAGTTCGTTTAATGCCTTAAAACGAGATTTTCTGTGCCAGTTAATCATGAGAATCGCGTTCCACCATCTACTTGAAACACGATTTATAAGTAAAACAGAGATTTACGCTTAAACCTATGTTTACCTGCACTAATCGCACATTTCTTCAGTACTTCAAGAAAGATCATGACAATTTTGCTTGTTTGCTCGTGGCACGACTTACAGGTTATGTTCAGTTTATAGTAGATGTTCAATTGAGATTATGGTTTGTGTTTAGTGGCAAGAATGAGACTCGCTGCTGCATCTGGTAACCGTTGGTGGCGCTGGTAAACAATAAGATGCGTTTTCAACTCGTCATTGGTCTTCACGTTACACAAAATGCACTGTAAACAAATCAAGAGAATTCTTCAAAAATATCTTTTAACGTAATTCATGAATAGTTTTACGTAGTGAAATCCTTACAATATAATCATGATTAAATTTATCTAATCACATTTATGAAAATCGTGATTTCTCCATTTGGTGAAACTGAGCCTTTGGTATCGTCCACATTTTTACTGACTTGATGTGTTTGCTACGGGTTAAAATAATTTGTAAGGTTGTAATGGACTTTCCTACTCGCGCTGATTTACATGATCAATCATAAGTTTTGCTACCTTTCTCGAGCCACGTTCTTCTATTTTTCCTATCAATTGATTTACCTCACGATCCATTATATTTTCCCTCTTTTCCTGGATTTTACAATTACACTTTCCGATTCGCAATTTATTTTGTCCCCAATCTTCCTTTAGTTCAATCTGTGAATAGTTAGCATTTCATTGTGGAAACGAAATTAACAAAGCCTTTGCAGGTATATGCTGACCTGAATGTAATACTAATTAAAGAAAGTAATTACATCGTTTTAATTTTCAAGAAAAGATGTTTTAGTCATTTGTGATCAAAATGTGTTAAAATTGGAATCGATTACTAATTACTTATTTTGCATGTTGGGTCTTAAATTGTTGTTGATCTTAAATGATACTGTTAGTGGTATTTTTGCAATAGCATCCATTAATATATTTGACACATGTGATGAGATTCAATCAGGACAATGGAAAATTAAAGCTACATGTAAAATTTGTTTTTCCATGAAACCTTATATCTCGTTATTAAAATAGTATATAAATTTTATCAGAACCTGAGGGATATAATCATAACTATATCTACGGTACTCTCTTTTCATCTATAAGAAACATACTATAGCTTTGTTTTTGAAACCACAGTCTTTNCAGTCTTGTTTCGTTATTTTGGGATCTTGTTTTTGTCTCTCATTTTCTGCCAGACTAAGACTAACAAGATCAATATCACTTAAAACAAAATAAGTATTTGCCTGAAATGAAAAATCTTATCAAGAAATAACAGTAGTTGAAATCTTCTTGCCTGGTGCACTGTGAATCATCATTCTACAGAGAAAGGACGCTATGTCAATACTCTTGTAGTGCTCTGCTTACGGATATTAATATACTATGAATTTCTTTTATAAGACGGAAAGTTTACAAATGTATTGTCAAACAATGAAGGAACAGTAATGTATTGCTTGTATATGATCTGAATAAAGAAACCAATAAGATTTGCGCAGAAACAGAGTAAAATAGTGAAAGGGAAGAAGTGCACTAGTTTCAGAACTCCTTTGCTTTATTACTTTTAGGGAGGAAATAAACATTACAGAAACTAAAATGGAGTCGTAAAATTTGTTTTAAATGAAGTATATTTAATATTAAATATCCACATATATTTCTCAGAGCAAGATGATTAAAATAATCTGAGTATTGATAAAAATGAGCACTCACGAAAATAGTCCTTGCTTGTGTAAATGTGCAAACCGTAACGAAATAGTTTGCAAAAATTTAACTTTTAAAGTAAACATTTGATATGACAAACTAAAAATGAAACAGATTACTTCTTTTCAACGTACACACAAAAATTAATGTGCAATTTTCTTACCAATGGTTTGTAATGTAGCTGTAGGCGGCTGTGGGTCACATTCTTGCGGTTTCCTATAAAGAAAACCAAAGTTCGTGGAGGTTCTAACACGACGTATCAATTTACACCTGCTCTTTTGGCATCCTTAATATTATAATGTAATATTTACATTATCAGTACAGACAACGTAATTAGAATTTGTGTATAAACAAATATAAATTTAAGCAGAATCTCTGAATTTTATAATTGCTGTACATTTTATATTATGTATTTAAAAATAGAATAAACTAATATTATGAAAGCAATTTAAACACGGTCTTAGAACACAGGAAAAAGTAAAGAAATGTTACTGTTTTTAATTTTCCAAGCCATAAAAGTCAACAAGTTCGTTGTAGAAACGTGACTCGGAATATTTCGTATGAATGCTAAATACCTGCAAGCTTATACCGGTTAACTTGCACCTCCGTGGCTCAGGTGGTAGCGTTCTTGCTCGTCACCAAGTCATCTCGGGTTCAATTCCCGGTGGGACCAGAAAAAAATTTGAAGCTTTTCACATCAATGTCCCGGTTCATCTAGCTGTGACTACTGAAAAGCGAACTCTTCTTCCTCATATACCTTCTCCTAGTATCAATTACTATTACAATTTCTAATAACTCCTACTAACTCCTCGACGTGGACCAAATTGTTGGTAAACCCAGCTAAGAGACCCCCGTATTAACAAGAGCCTACCACTCAACTCCTACCTCCTATCGCTCCATTGAGATAAACTACAATAGCACATTACATTACCAATGTACAAATACTACAATAAAAATACTAGTAAATGAACGTGTAAAGTAAATACATAGTAACGCGTCTTCATCTCGATGCTTATTCTGACATGCAGTAATATCCCTTGAAAAGTCGAACACTCCATTGCATTGGACGGTGCACGAGCAAGCTGTGACGGTCGTGGGAGTGAGAATATGCAGCGAAGTGAGATTCGGTATGAGAGTTGGGGGCGTGTGCAAACATTTGGCAGCAACAGACTCTGATCCCCCCACCCAGAAGCTTCGGCGTTGAACAGATACGCGTTTGTGGAGGTTGCGGCGGGCGATGCGATGTGATGTGAGGCACCGATCAATGTGCACGGCTGAGTTGCGTCCTGTTATCAATGATGCCCCACCCGCCCTCCGCCTTCGGTGCTACTACTGCCATTCCCTCAAGCGACGCAAACGCGGCGCCGTAACGCCAGCGCCGTAAATGCCAGCACCTTCGACGCCTTCACCTGATTCTATTCTACCGCGACGTGAGCCTTAGACTACTAGTTCCCTCAAGACGGGTATATGCGTGTGTTGGTGTATGGTGAAGTGGGGGGGGGGAGGGGAAATTTGTCTCGCGCTCCAAAAAATAGAGATCCAGGGGGGGGTCTAATAATACGTGAATAAGAGATTTTTATAACAAACTAATAAAAAATAAAAAATTGTTTCCTGATAATATTATCATGTTTTTAGTAAAAAACAACATTGTCTTAGTTAATTGTTGATAAATTATTGTCCTTAACTGTAAATGATTGAATAAATTTTACTGTAGAGTATGTAGAATATAAAACAACATATTCCTTAAATATTACTTATTCATTCATTATATCATTATTTTACTAGCTATTAAAATAAGACTTGTAAATTTGTTCGTTAGAGCAAGTAATAAAATATTGTCGTACATCTATTTACTATTTGTCCAACTAATGTGGGGGAAGAGTGAACGAACTGGGTGATGGGGGCGGTGGGGTAGGAGGACTGAGGTGCGCCAAATCCAAAATCTGATCCAGAACTCCTGAATCCCTCACGTCTACTCCACCCTCCACGACGATTTTGCGGACTCAACCATAGCCGTGGCAGGTGGTGCCTCGATGAACCCTCCCTCTGCTTACTAACCTCCAACCCCTCTCTCTATCACCACGTTATTGTCTTCCTCCAAGAGATAAAGGGAGCTTTCAGGAAGAGCTGCTGCCACCACCTTCAATTCCCGGTGACCTTATTCCCGAGATGATTCGAGGTAACAAGCTTAAATGTCGATTATGGAAGCATGAATATGTACAATCGGGGCGGATAGGATATATTCATTTATGGGCAGATTCTTGTGTGACGAATTAATCACGAGCCAAATTATTTTAATATTTATGCGCTTTCATATCGCTGTATTAAAGCTTCTTATTTACGAATTTCCACAGGATGAGGTGAACGGATTAAAGGTGTGTTCGAGATACGTGGAAATCACAGACATGTATTTGAGTCACGAGAGGTGTAGAAAAGGTTATTATTGTCATTATTGAAAATGTTAAAACCTTGTGCACTATATTATACAAAATCCTGAAATTGTTTATGATCTTGGAAGATGTTCATTTACTCACGTATTGTGTACGTGTATAGTAATAAATTTTGCAATAATTTATTAACATACACTTTTCGTTAAGTTGATCGAGATGTTCTATGTGAGTAACAAGATCTAATTACATCATATGCTCCACATAATTAAAAATAATAATATAAGTGCCGAAATTAGAGGTAATTATTTGTATTAAATTCATAAGCAATACGAATGTTTTGGACGGGAATTAAGTATTTTTACACACTTCTACTTACTTCCATGTTCCATGATAATTAATCATATATTGTTAGTAGATTTTGGATCACTTCTTGTCACACAATCATCATATCATTGCACGTTATTGTACTTTGAATGATAACATAATATTACTGAAAAATTGACCGGTTCTCTATGTCCCCAAGTATTTTATTATATATGATACTGCAATGTAGCAGTGCAACATTGCTTAGGCAATGTTGCACTAAAAATATTACAGTGAAGCACGAGTAAGAATAAAATAAAATATATTAATATTCCTGCTTTTACTTTAAATGTTTAAAAAGTAAAAAAACTAAAATCCTCAAAATTACAAAAACGTAGAAGTAATGTAAAGAAAGTATTTCTTCAATGATCTTGTTTTAAATAGTATGCTTTTAAAAACTATATTTATGCACACAATTTATCATACAAAAATTATTATCTGAATTTGAATTTATTAGTGATTTGGCTTAGGTCATAATGCATACTCTTCCACTATCTCACCTAAATCCAAATACATTATGAAATTTTAGATAAATGCGTATTTTACTCTGAACATTCTGTATATGTTCATAGTTCATGACTACTCTTATTTAATTTTTTTTTTCGAAGAACATCTGCGTTTTAAACTATACGTGAAAATATTTTGTTTAAAAGTGACAAATAAATGTTGACAACTTAAATGTCAATTTTAAAATATTTAATACTTTTTAAGAACAACTGTGTGTTTAAAATATTAACATTTTTTACTGATTTTTGCACAACGAATGAATAAACAAAATATTCGTTCCTCGAAGAACACGATATCACTAGTAATAGAGTATTTTCATAGTTAAATTAGGGATTTGCAAAGTTTAAGGGTCTTCCTGATGTCATTCGTGTTTCTACAATGCATATAATGAGTAAGTCTATTATGAATTATAACAGAAAATCACCTTATTGATGAAATAAATTTCACAAATCACTGTAAAAACACTGACAAAAGCATTCCCACAATTGTTAAAAAAATTCTAGTTTTTCTTAGAGACACTTTTCTAATTTTTCTTCCTTTCATTTTTATATCACCTCTTATTCGTGACGAAACTTTTGGAGCCTTTATCAAATTTTTTCTTTCAAAATATATATTGTGAAATTCATATCGAATTAACCTTTTTTCGGGAACTATTAGCTACTTACCTCGCCTGATGATAGAGGGAAATGAGGTGTCTGATGACATAGACTTCTTCCGTCACACGCCATTCTCATTCAAAAGAGAACTTCATAACTACTTTTTCGTGTAAAATCATCTGCTTGCTGTCCTGTGTTATTTTTTGTGTTCTTTCTTATGTTTGTATGTTCTTTTTGCATTTTTCATATTTGAATTCATTTTAGTTGATGAATTTATTCAGTTCTATTTACCTATTATATCAATATCAATGTTGATTACATTAATAAAATCGTACTTCATGTATCCATTGAAAATAAATAAATAATAATTATATCTCATTTGTTGTCTATTTGTAACGTAAAAGTTTTATATAAATCAATATTTAATCATAACAACAGATTTCTCATATTTTTTTCGAGACTTATTTAATCGAACGCCATTAATACTATGATAGGTCCTTAAGGAAGTTCCATTTTATAGAATGAACGCATTTATTTTTAATCCTTTCTATAAAACTGATAAGTCCCCGCGGTAAAATAAAGTTTAAGTACGCGTTTAACTAAATTACGGAAAGAAGTTTCCAAATCGCATGGAGGGTGTAGCGTTTCACCTCCTTGCTCCTGTGCGTGGATAAAGGTTTGATCGTTTCCTCGTCATCCTTTGAGAAAGCCATTAGCCAAACCCTCGTCTTCTTTCCTTCCTTTCATTTACATCCTCTTCTCCTTCTCTTCCTTATTTCCTTCCCTCGACGTACACGTCTGCCGATCCTAGTCGTCCATGTAAAGGATCGTGGTCTTCAATAGAAAACGCATTAACTGCGGGAAAGAAAGAGGAAAAGAAGGTTCTTTGGCGACAATTTTGGAAGTGTTTCAGATACTGAATGTTGCCGTCAATTTACCTCAAATAACACACAACTTATGGATACTTAACGATGTTATAAAGCAAATAGTAAAATCATCTCATCTTGATTTTCTAGAATTCTTAGGACATAGAAATATATTCTCGAAGCAATTTAAGTTTTAATAAATCATTTGGAAAATTCGGTTTTCATCATTCAAAAAAAAAACTGAACTTTTTTGTGTTGACTGAAAGAGGAAATTGAAACCTAGGGAGGTTTGCTAGAAAAAAAATTCATTTGGATGTCGTCATATTTTTAACTCTAGGTTGGTAAAGACTACTAGAGACGAGATATAACAGAGTGACCTACAAACCAATGAAATGCCAATGATAGGGTGGATTTACAAAATATATGATCTGAATGATTAAATTTCCTATCATGAAATTTTGCGTAGAAGGCTGGTAAGTTCATCATATAAAGCTCAATGATTGTTCATCCCGATGTCGAAAGAGGGTTTCTCCTGCATAAAAATTTCGATAGTGAGATCGCTTTAAAAGATTACTGCAGTTTTTCGATGCGCAATCGCGTGATTGACGGATGTATTATGTGGCTGGACTGGTGAACGATGCGGATGGTTTGGGGTTTAACCTGTTTTGCTTTATGTCGTTGTTTTCCAGAAGAGAAGAATGTCAAAGGGTTGGATCTCAGCTGTTTGTTTTATTTAATAATTTATGGAGATTAGTAGATTGGTTCTAGACAAATAGAGGGATTTTATTGACGAGAGATTTTGTCGAGGGTTTGGAGGTTATGGTCTGATACAAATCAATATAAATGTGTAAAATATTGACAACGTTAAATAACAACAACACAGATTTCCATTGTGTAGGGATCTGGAGAGGTTAAAGAGATAGTTGAAGGTAGGAGGTAAAATTATACTATCTTTCTTTGTAACTGTTATGTACTGCAGTGATTAAGTACAAGATCTGCAGGAGGTGGAACCTCCGCAATCTCCTTGCATCCCGATACGACTTCAAAGCATCTGATTTCCACAATTATTATTATTCAATAAATCTGTGAGATAACAGTTTATTAAGGATCCAATGAATTGCATTAGATATTGTTTGAGATCTGAAGAAGTTTTACAGAATCTTTTGTCACGAATAGATAGGACATAAGAAAGAGAGCGTTTATATGTGATTACACTTGATGTGGGTGGCGGTTTTCGTAATGCCGCTATTGTTGTTTGATGTGTACGTCAGCCTTCATAGTTTTTTTACCTGAAAATATTGATTGAAATAATATAATTCATAAAAAATGTAGGAGATCTTCATACCTACGGGTCCTTATAAGTGAAAATTTATATTATTTGGTAGTATCCCCAATATAAAGGAATAATTTATCTTTAAACTGTGAACATTGGATGCGACACCAGAATCGCTAGTTGTGTTAGGAAGCTTGTCCAGGAGGCACCGAATTCTATACTGTAGAAAAATAAAGAAAGTGTTTTGATTTTGATCATTACTTTTTTAATTCGTTAAAGTATAAAAATGAAATTGCGAATTTTTCTTAGAGTTCCATGATAAATTACTAAGCGAAAAAAAATAGGGGATCGTTTAATGAAATACTTGTCATTAAAATAATTTAAATTATCTCACATAGTATTTCACGAAAAAGAATTAGTGTGAATGTGGACGTCTCCGTAATCGTTAGTAGTATTAATGTACAAACACATCATAAAACGGTAAGTTACTAGGGTTCTTATTCGTAAAATATTATTTCTTTACTTTGATTGAGGTTGGGGGTATTAATGAATTAAACCGTTTACGAACGACTTTTGTGACACCGCAATTCATAACATTGACATTCATAGGTTGCTTCTTAAATTACAGTTTGTGAGTTAAGAATAATAATTCTTAAAATTGAATGTAGTTGCTGTATTCGGATTATTTACGTAACCTGTCTGGAGCAGAGAAGGCCAGTGAACACAAGTTGTCGAAAACCGCTTTGGAGACACTAATAAAATATTTTGAGTTCTGACAATCACTTTTATTTCAAACTAAATATAAATTCTTACTGAAACGTGACATTTCCAATTATTAGAAAAATATTATTTCAGTGACGAAAATATTGAGAGAAAAGTATTAAGCTACTAGAAGCAGGAAACAGAAATGTAGAAAACCAACCCCACGAACTAGTTTACGGTTCAATTTTCTAAAAGAAAAAGAAAAGTACATATAGAAAATTATTCATTCATCGCCTGTTGGTTAATATATAAAAAAAAATAGAATTAGAGAAGGAAATGAAAAAACGAAAGGACAGGAAAGCTTGAGTTGCATTTTAAAGAAACACAATTCAACTAAGTGGAAAGTTTCCAGATATGCCCAGAAAATAGCTCCCGAAAGTATTTACACAATGAAATATAATTACTAAACTTTTTGCAAAAGAATGGGTAGTGGTTAATCTAAAGGTAAAATGACAAATACAGACAAAAGGGATATAAAATACGTCGTGAACAATGAAAAATAGAAGGTAAATGCTATACAGCTGAGAAGGGAATATAAAGGGAAAGGTGAGAGAATGACGGGAGAAACTTCTTACAGGATATTTAAAGTTGAGAGGATAGTTATATAAAATATTCTCTACTTGAAAACTATATACGTTATTCTTTCAGCACTCTGAGTACTCTGCATTGCCTGAACTGTTCATTCCATTAACAACTGGAAATGAACGGTTTTTGCCCGGCGGCAGAATATAAGAAAATTTTAAATAAAGAAATATCTTTATGAAGTGACTAAAAAATTGACCGGGAAAAATTTGAATTATTAAATATATATTTTTAAGAATTATTAATTGTACATTTTACGATGATTGATCCGGACACTCGACTCATTTTATTGCAGCTCCCTCCTTTACTTTTTTCTATTTCATTTTCCTCCCTTTCTGACTCACGTATTGCCTTCTCATTACTTCACTACAACTATCTTGACAACTACACTACAGCTCACCTTCTTCTAGAACCTGCATAACCCAGCGAAAAGATGCAGAGCTCGAAATATTTTCCCCAATCGATGCAGGCATTAAATTGTAGTCTCTAATAGTTTATTGACAATTGAAAATTTTCCAAAGTCGGTCTGTTGTGTCCTCCTCACCTTTAAGTATTAGTAGACGTATGTTGAATAGAAGATAGTAGAAATGCATTAACAATATAAGTAATATGTATCTTTTCTTTGTAACATAATATGCGTATTTTAATAAGTAAGGGAATTTAATTTTTTTTAATTAACCGATCCCACCGTGAGATAATATTAAATCGTTTATTCAACCCATTCTTTGAGTTTTATTGAAATTGTTAGAGATGTTTTTGAGAAAAAATCGGAAATGTACACGTATAAATGCATACATTCATGCGTACATTTAAAAATTAATTAATGATTTTTATTTCGCCATGCCAATAAAGATACGTTACATCATTAACAGAGTCATTATGTGGATATTTCCCCTCTTCTTTTCTTTTTAATTATCTCAGTTTTTAACACTTATTTACTTTATTTTGCTTCTCTAAAAGGGAGTGCCTCTCCCCAGCATACGAAAAAGAGCGTAATCTTTTACCATCTTTATGTCGCGCTTTTCTATTAGCACAAATAGTCATTGTACAAAGTCACATAAATTATTCTCTCTGTCATGCGTACCTTATTCCCGCTTAATACATGGCCCGTCTGATGAGAAAGTCCTATTCGATTTTCAGCCTTGAAAAGAATGATGCAGTCTGCGCATGCGCCATAAGTCTTTGCCTAACTTGCAAACATCGTCCTCTGCTGGGCCATGATCTGCTCACATTCTCCCCCAGCTGACCCTACCCAGATGTCACAGAGCAGCGCCCCAGCTACTGTAAAATTTGTCAGTTTTCGATTTCATTGTCATCGGTTGCGAGTGTTGTGCATTGATTCAGAGTAAAACATTCCACAGAGCAGTCAAATGCCATGACCTGTTGGTGAACACTCAGTGGAAATATCGCAGACAGATACCTTTGCCGCCCAATACTTTCTTATGTTTTCGGTATAGCGCGTAACAATGGAGGTCAACTCATTTCCGGAAGTCACCTCAGGGATATTCTTGTGCGACGGTATCTATAGCACAAGATTTAAACCACTCATATTTTTATCCTTGGTATTTTCCATGTTGAATGAGATCGTCAGTAAGTTGTAATACCATGTTATACATTCATACCAAGTTTATGCTAATGACTACTTGTATATATGAAATTTCTTCGAGTTTTAATTTCTTCTTTTGTAATTAGTGAAAATCGGTGAAATATGTTTTCTTATAAGCCACATTTTGAATCTAAGTATTTTATATAAATATCTAATATTATTTGATATTTTAGACAGTTTGAGTTTTGAATGATTAAAAAAACGCAAAAATAAAACGTGAATGAATATACCACTGCCGAAAAGTTCATTTAAACGGATATACAGTACTGATTGAATTTGCTGCACACATTCATCATTAATCTATTAAAAGCACTGAAAGGGCAGATCAACAGTAACGAACCCTTTGTTAAAACCAACGAGAAATAACTTTCAGTCTTCCGAATTGCTCCCATCTCCCATGGAAATAGCCACTATAAAGCTTAATAACTCTTTAAGAGTTTCAATAAGGTGGCTTCATATAGCATCTGCGTGTTTAAACTACTCAAAAGATTTATTGAGATAATATTTTTCACACGTATTCAACAATTATTTAAATAGCATTAAGTGAATACAATAAAATTTTCAGTGAATAAAGAAATAGGATGAGGGAAATGCAACGTCCGACTATATCTAAATGACAGTGTGTGATGAGTTCCGTAATGTGAGTGAACACACAGAGTAATTTTCACCGTCAACGCTTGACATAGGAATCAGCCTCTCGACCTTCGAACTGCAATTCCCGCAAAATAATTAACGCACTATATCGTATTATTCGCAGAGAATTTACGTATTTGCGCGTTATTGTTGCGACACTTTTTGGGGTATAAATTAGACTATAACATTAAACATCGATTGCTTTGGTTAATTTATGAGGGTAATTAATTGCTGTGATAATTTAATAATGCATCAGTTACCCTGCTCGAATTTCGCTGGGTTCATGTTTCAGAAATAAGGTGCATCTTCTTTGCCAAGTACAGAAAAAGTGAAACAAGATATTAATGAATGAATGAATGAAAAAATTATACGACAATTAACACCATTATATAATCTAATTAAATAAATAAAAGGTCGTAAATCTTTAATTATTTATTTAATTTGAATGAATGAATTCTATTTTACTTAATTTTTAAAGTTCAAATATAATAATTACAGGTTTGCTTCATTAAAACGCCATTTTAACTTTCTTCATTAAAATACCATTTTACACATTACTTGGATTGATAAAGTTTACATCCCGAGGATATAATTCTGTTCGGGACGGTATTTTCTTCTCATTTTTATTCTTAAAAAACCAATTTCTTCGTACATCTATCCAAGCACCTATAATCCGATCGAATTATATATTTGTGCATACTGTATCTTATTCTTTGGTTTGATCGGTTTTCTCTCTTGACAAAACTGTTTATGTAATCGATCGGAAATCGATCGATCGGAGAACGTAAAGGTACATAAATAAGTAAGGGAACAACTTACAGTTTCCTGCTTGTATCTCAAATTTTTCTTCTAGAATATACAAAAACGAATGTTCACTGATTGTTTTTATCATATGACACTTATGAATACCAAAAACCATACCCTTACAGCCCCTAAGCCATACCCTTACAGCCATGTTCCAGGTGCTATAGTTTTTGTATTTATTTCAAAATTTTCCGAATGATTTTGAATAACTTCCTTCGAATAAGACCGAATTCGAGAAGATTTATAATTTTTTATTTCCCAAATTCTTGACGAGAAATGAATGCACTATACGGACAATCGTTTCATAAGCTTTGCATTATTGCCATTTTGCCCCTGGCAGTAAAGAAGTACGATTTTTTAATAATATTCCCGATATACAAACAATAACAATTATTAGCATTAATTATAAATTAGATATATTAGTTTGCGTTTGCCGATATTATTTGATTAGGGGAATTAGTTGTTTGTTTAACTGAATACAATACAACTAACACGATTTAAGTTATGTTATTAGTAAATATTTTAAAATTAGTGATATTGCATTTAACGTATAATCTGACAAATTATGTTGATACGATCAAAGAATAAGTAATCGCAAATGTAAAATGTCCTATAACACAACGGAGTCCGATTTATCGCTCTGTTGAGTTACAATTCATTCGTTTTCAATGTATCAATTACAATAAAATTTGCAGAATGAAGAAACAAGATGTAAACATCGACAATTTAAGCATTCTAATTCAAAGAATTTCTGAATAGTTTCTTCATTGTGAAACATGGAGAAAATCTCCAGGACAGTAATAGAAATTGAAAAATAATACAATAAAATTACATTACGTGTTTATATAGCTACGTTAATAAAAATATGTATGCATTGTGAAAAAAATAAAAATAAAATACTATTTATATTCGTATCTTTGACTCATTCAACTCTGCAGAAGCCACGACTTATTCTTCTAGTCAACTTCCTTTAAGAAAAAACTTCCTAAAAGAAAGACTTGGAGTTACCCCAACATTTTATTAGGCGATTTCCAACTGAATCATGTCATGATATCCCGTGTAAATTTGGCGGAAATCATGAAACTCAAAGTCCTTAGAGGACTAGACTTAGATTCTGATCACAACCCCGGAAAATTTTCTTTGGATATTATTCCAGAAAAAAGAAAATTCTTATTTAAAGTTCCACAACTTAAGTACGACTTGCGAAATATTAAAGGGGATACACAATTCACAAAAGAGACAGAACAATTAAACCCACAAAATTGGAAAAAACTCCAAACAGGACTCGAACAAACAGCAGAAAAAGTAGCACCACGTACCAAAACACGAAAACATGCATGGTGGTCGGACGAATGTGATCAGCTTATTCAAGTTAGACAACGGGATTGGCAAAACTGGTAGAGCAACAGATATGAAAAGACCCTCCAAGATCTCGAGGATGTCAGGAAAACTGTAACAAAATCGATAAGGAGAATTCGGAAACAGAATGAAGACGCAAAATGACAAAAATTGAAGAAGGATTCAAGAAAAACAATTCAAGGAACTTCTATAGAACATTTAAACAGAAAATATCTAAATACAGTCCACCGTCGCTTCAATTTAAGAATGAGGACGGGGAAGTTGTAAGCTCAAACGGTAAAAATCTTAGCCAGTTACTTTTCCAAATTACTCAATTGCGAAAAAGCAAAAGACGAAGAATGCTGTACGAGAATTGAGAAAAGCAATCCTTCAAAATGGCTCCAACACATCGAGTAAGACCAAAATTATAGGTGTGAGTTTGGACTGTGTAGCCTTTGCAGATGACATGGTAATAATTGCAAAAGACATTCCAGATGCACAAAAAGAACTTGAAATATTACAGGAACAAGCAGCAAAAATCAGAATGCACATTTCATTTTTTTAAACGAAATTTATGACAGATATCAAAACAGCCCCACGGGAATTTTATGTTCGCAATAATAAAGTATCCTGCGTTAAGGAATTCAAATACTTCGGAGAATGGGTTACTGAAAGTTGTAATGAAAAGAAATCCATAAAAACAAGAATTCAGAGAATGCAAACCATTTCAATTAATAACAAACAAATTACGTGGTCTGTGCAACGAAAACAGACTCATTCGTTGCGTATGAGGCATTACTTGGCTAAAAAGAAGGCTAATAATTGTTGATTCCGGGTGGTCTTAAGCGACCCATTCGCGAAGAAGAAGAAGAAGAAGAAGAAGAGGAGGAGGAGGAAGAAGAAGAAAGATTGGTACTTTTATGTTTTTAATCTGAATTACGCATTTTTCGTCAAAACCTCTGGTCTACCAATATTCATCGCCTTTTTTCAAGTATTGAATATTGAATTGACAGAAGAAATTAATTATAAAATAATGAATGTTTATTTGCTGTTGGGTGCTCTACCCTAAACGATGGTTATCATATATATTATTTTATACCTTAAGGATAGATAATATTGAAAGAGGAATAAAAGTTTTTTCACGTCATTAAATGGTTCAAGCAGGTATTGGCATAAAATGACATAAAATGACATACGGTGCAAAAAATATTTAACGCTTTTTCTCTAACATTGAATTATTCAATTTTTGATTCTCTCATAAAAATTTAAATATTGGGAATATGTGCATTCAATCCCTGCTCAACCATTAATAAGCACGACGAACAGCTAGGAAAATGGCATTTAATGTGACACATTTAAAGCGACTGAATATTTTGAACAAATTATGCATAATTATAGTTGGCTTTGAAATAGGATAATTATCTCGGAAAGCAATTATCGCAAACCCATTAAAAAGGTGGGGTATAGCTGTAGGAGAGTATAATTACTTTTATTAGCAAATAATTAAAATGAAATGTTTAGTGGACTTGTAGGGTGACTAATTAAATTTCATGCTCTCATATTTATTGTCATGACTATTTCATTGGAAATAGCGGACATGTACAAGCATTACACAAGTCTCATGTTATTGGGAAATTAGTTATGTTCAGTAATTGTGGCCATTTGTTTTTAAATTTTATTGTTAAATAATATTTTTCAGTGGTTTGTTTTATGAATTTAGAATTTGCTTGTGAATGTAAATGTAAAACTCGATTTGACTTCATTTTGAGACAACAAATTTAATGTTCATAGATCGAAAAATTAGAATGTTATTCACGATTATTTTTCATTTTAATATTACAAATGGAGCCAGGAGAATGAGACTGAATTTTGGGAGTGGTGTCTATTTACAAATTGATGAGAAATCTTGAAAATAAATTCATAAAATGTTTGAAAACTATATATGTACTGATAGGAAAGTATTGGGAAGCCTTTCAACAGTTGAGAAAGAAGTAGAAATAAATTGCAATCTCTTACATTTTACTTTTATTCTAGATTTATTAATTCCAGATGTTATGGAAAAATGCATTATCCATTTTGGTATCATATCCTGGGTAAAATATCGCCAGGAGAAGTGGGGGTAAGCTATTCAACTGTTGAGAAATATTTACCTAGATACGAACTAGGTACCAACGTACCTAGTGCATGAGTACCAACGTACGTTAGTACCTTTCCAGTTGAGATTTTATTTTAATCACACGACTTTCTACTTGAAGGTTTCTACTCAACATCATTGCATTCATAATATAATTCGTCCTACTTACTGAAAATCTGGGAATAGAAGCCTGAATGATAATGTGCCTTATAACTTACGTAGGTAAAGAAAATATTATACCTTAAGGTATCACGAGTAGATAGTGGATACCACACTATTCAGATATTCTCAAGACCCGTGTCGAGTCTCACAACATTCTTTTAAATTCGTTTTTATTAACGTCAGAAGATTTCTCCAGTTATCATGAGAATATTTTGTTTGTATTTTTTTCTTTACTGCAAAGAACTCAAAAACCCTTTCCCAAGATTTTTTTATTCAAAATTTCATTTATCTCAGTTCTTAAAATAATAGTAGCTTTTATCTATCTATCTATGCTAAAGTTAAAGTAAGACATTATAACTCAGTAGTCGGACTGTCAATCCTCTACATCACAGCGTCTATCTCGAACCAGAAGAACTCCAATAAGAACCCTCCAATAAGAAAGGCAATTCCTGCGAAAGTACCCTGAAAAATACCCAGCAAAGAGAAGAAGAAGAAAAGACAACAGTCATTTTGTTCGACAGACGAAAACCAAACAAAAATAGAAGACACCATTCCAAACGACTAACAAAGAATATCCATTTCATTAACTGGCAAACTTACACCCGTCACCTCGGCATAACACTTGACGAAGGTCTAACATGGAGGAAACACGTGAAGATTACATAAACAAAACCCAGACTAAGAATTACCAGCTCCAAAGAAAATTAACTTCCAGATCATCAACACTTCTTCAGTCACTCAGCCTTTTTGAAAATTATGCACTAGAACTAATAACCAGACCACTATTAATGACCGAAGAAATCAGACTCAGACAGAAATCTTGAAGACATGCAAGATTTTTAAAACAGACTATCAATGAATGAACTTCGGCACGCTTTTCAATATGACAATATGCCTAAGACATTCAGTAAATTCCGATGTTATTTATACTCCAACATAAGTAGACGATTGCAACTGCTATCAGAACGACTACCACCACATGGCAACCAAATATTTTAAAAAATTAACATTTTTGCAACTAATAGTACAATAACTGAAATGAACCAACTAATAGTAAGGTTCAATCAGTTAAATGCGTATGATGTTAATAAGTCCCCATCAATCATCTAATTTCATTAATCCAATATAGATCTTTATAATCCATTGTAAATACTTTATAATCCATATCTCATAATACATACTTCATTACTATCATTACATTTTACTTTAAGCGTTTGGAATAAAAAAGTTGATGATGCACTTTTGTTTCAACTGCCATAAGTGCGAGTCAAAATGAAGTGAAATTAGTACAGCAGAAGGCTACTCGCCTGGTACTACCAAGGACATAAGTGACCTACCTCTACTGCGAAAAATATACCCTGAAGATACAGAAGCGAACACAAAGGTATAAACATTTAAAAGTAACTAATATTTCATGGTACAATAAGGTATTCCGATACCTACTTAAATACTACTCCTATTTTACTCTAATTTATAAAGAAAACAATTGGCAATAACCACTATAAGATTTCTTTCCAGGAAAATCCTATATTTCAGTTTGCTTTTATGGAAGATTAGATTAAAATTTTGATTTATTCTAATATGTTTCTTTCTGTAGTGGAAATATATTTTTAATTATTTTCATTCGTGTGATGTGGATGGCAATACCAAATTTCATATTTTAATTTTTGATGATTAATTAAAAAACAATTGTCCATCCGCATAGTAGTATTTCTGTCAAAACTTCTTATTGTATTTTTCTTTCAGTATAATTCTTCCTCTTGATTATTTTAAGGAAATGAATACACTTAATCAATCATAACAAACTTGTTTATAATAAATCACCCTTTTTTGCAAACGACAATGAATATTCATGATCGATAGAATGTCTTGTTGTGTTTAGTCACAAACCATAAACATATGAACTAATTTCTTTCATGTGAAAGCGAGGGCGGAAAAACGCATCATTCTATCATCCCGTTCTCTTCAATTCATTTATACCATCAATTGTTTCAACGAAGACACTGTTGTGAAGTAATCTGTTTATTCATCAATATTAATAACATTGAGCTCATAATTCCGTAATGAATAGTTAATGCACGTATTTGCACATTTTTGTTAGGGATTGCGCGCCGCTCGGCACCGCGAATCAGTACTTATTGTCAAGACATTTACGCCAATCGGAATGAGAGTAAGGAGTGGTATAAGAAAACCCGCACTTTCAAATTCATTTTGATTCAACTGGAATGGAATGGTTAATTACATTATAATATATACTATGCATACTGCATGGAAATGGGGAAACGTTTTCAATGAAAGTATTATAAATTTTAAAGGACCTTCTTAAGGGTTATTGCAATTGCAATTAAAATGCAAATATCAATGAACCAAAAGAGCAGAAAAAACAATTAAAATCGCCTGCTAATCAGTAGATGTGAATGTGCTCCGGTTGAAGCTTACTAATGTGTCCGCGAGGGTTCAATTGCGTTAAGTTTACATCTTAGACCACTGAAATTACATTAGGTTTAGTTGTGCATGCAAACTCAATGGTTACGCGAGGAGGACAATCCACTGAACGTATAATCTACGACATCAGAGCGTAGAAGCAATATTATATAAAGACTGTGAAGACCATCGGTTTCAAGTACATAACCTAAAAGTGCAATGAAAACCAAGAAATTGAGAGATCTTAACTATGAAATTTGTTTTTATTTCTGTTCAAGGTTTGTCCCTTCCGCTTTGATTTAAAAATATTTTAAAACATACACATTAGCATACAGTACTGAAACCTTTGTGTATTTTTGGAGTTTTCTCAGAGGTACTTTATTTTTGTAAGACAAAAATAACTTTAAAAGTAATTTAACACGAAGAAAGTAGAGTAATAGGGAAACTAACATATGAATTTATAATATTAGAATAGAACCCAGAGCAACACCTGGTAAAATGAACTAAAAACTCCAGACCTGTTGACAGGTGTT
>NNCF01130817.1:290390-387381 GCA_002313205.1 Laupala kohalensis | reverse complement strand
TTTTTTTTTTTTGAAATTTAATCTATTAGGTGGAGATCACTAAGTAGCTTTCATAAGTTTCTTTCTTAATTAATATACTAATTTTCAAAAGAAAAATGTATATAATGATGTAATTCGTACTACAGTAGTAGTGATAGTTCTAACGTCTTAATTATTCCATGAAATATTTTTGTGGGATTTACATAATAGTCAATCGTGAATTGTAAATGGATCTAATGTTCAGCAGATTCGGGTAGGATGAATTTTCAATTCGGGTCACGTCAGACGAGAACCGTAAAGTCAGTCAAATTCGACAAATTCAGACTTGACTGGGTCCAAAGCAAAATTATGGTGAGACAGCGTGCGTACATAATCGAAAAGTTACACTCCAGACTGTTATGCATATAAGTTTCATTCGTTGATAAATAAAGTTGTTCTTGTGTTTTATTGATATTAATGTATTTTGTTCCTTCATTTTTGGTTTTTTGTTGGAAAAAAACATTTTTAAATTATCACCATAGGAATTACTTCCTCCGTCAGTCGCCACTAAAATAATATTCATGTAATATGCAAGTGTTATAAAAATGTTGAAAATCAAATATCTCTCGGTGGTTATATTATTTCACTCAAGAGATAACATTTTTCGTAATTCAGGATGGCCGTATATTTCAATTCAACTTTTGAAGGAGTGGCCCATTTATCTCGAAGAGAACCTATTAAAGCGGGTGTCTATTGAAACTTGTCACTTATTACACTGTATGTTTCTGAACGAAGTACGGGTAATTATTTAAAAAAACTGTAGAATTATGTTCTAATTTTATAAGTAACCGACAGCGGTGTTCCAGTGGTAGCATCTTCGCTTCCACGATCCCGCTGAGCGGTAAAGCGTGGGTTCAAACTCTGCTCAACCGAACTAGGTGAGGTTTTCAGCTGGGGTTTCCCTCACCCACTCCAGACAAATGGCGGTTCGGCACCCTAAGTTCCCTGACAACCCAACATCTCTCCTTCCCAATTCCCTCACGAAATTCCAACGGATAGGTGGAAAAGCAGACCTCATGGCCTGAACCTCGCCAAAAAATGCATAAAAAGTTTCGAGTTCTTGAAATGAAAATAAAGTTCAAAATTCCCGGACACTTCAAAAATATAGAAACACATGTCAGGAAATTAGTTTGTTAGAAATAAGTAGGAGACTGAAATAGAAGAAAAAAGGATTCATTTTCAGCTTTGTCATTTATGAACCATTCTCTTTTCATTAGTTATGCTTAATATGAACTAAACCGTGCCTGAAAGATCCCCAACTTCACTATTACTAAAAAATCTGAAAAACATCAAACAATATTTTGATTGAATCATAAGTAGAAATCGTGGAGAATATCTTAGTCTATAAATCAAGTAATTCATCATGAAGAATATTAATAGTGCACAGTGTATAGATCAATCATATAAATATATTTTTAAGTAAATGTCAATTCTGACTTTTTATGACACCACGACATATTAAGTTAACACAATCATTACGTAAAACTTTCCCCTATGACTATATTACCTTTACTATTTCAAGCTTTGAATAAATAAGTTACATAAACATGCAAATTTACAGACATGAAATGTAATATTTACCAAAAAATAACATTACTAAACTATCTTACTGTGACCGTAATTGACTTGCTTAATTAAATAGTTTCTCCCATGATGTAGTACAAAGTACGTATGAATAACATAATAAGTATAAAACAAGTCTACTTCAAAAGATAATATAAATGATATAAGTATTTTGCACTCTTCCAAAACCTATCTCATTATGGAAAATAAATAAATAAAAAGAGCATTGTAATCAGCAAAACATTGTTAAAAAATGTACGTTGCATTCTATTCTAGTAAATTATATACACAGAGACCTCGAAAATATAACAGATGAATTTATCAGACGATTCTAGAGTGGTTTTGTGACGTGTACTATTTAATAAATGCGTATTTGTTGGAGCTTCTGAGTCAAACCTATTTCCAAAAGTTAATCTTCATCGCTTTGACTTGGAGTATGACAAGCATGAAAGGACTGGAAGATTAGATTTCACGTTTGTCTTAATAGACTAATGGTTTTCAATGAACTGTAATGTATAAAATAATCTAACTTTAATGGATGTGTCAGAAAAATATGAACATGACATTCAAAATCATGACAAGAATAATTCACGGATAAATATAAACCTAACCATCTATACAGAAACAAACATTATCTTTGAATAACTTATATGCAGATTCCTTAAAATGTTTTAAATGAAAATTTTCATTCGATGAAAACTCACCTCTGAGGTTCGTGGGTCATTGCAAGTTGTATAATGACAAAGATAGACAAAGATCCGCGTACATCTGGGTGCCGTGTTCGATCTCCGGTCGTGTTTTCTCTGATATAAAACTAAATATTATAATTTGTTAAGTTTTAAAAATGTGAAGTTTATTATTTTCTTATATCTCCAAATGTAGGTTACGTGTTTCTTATTTTGTCTTCTATGTGTTCGATCTCCGGTCGTGTTTTCTATATTCATTCAATATAAAATAATTTATTTTTTCAATACAAAATCAACTTCTGGTATTTTTTTTCGGAGATGATGACTTTATGCCTTTTCTGACCTTGATAATGATGACATGAATAAGACCAACCGGTGTGGTTGGATAGTTAGATAAATGATATACGTAATTACATTAATGAAATTTCCACGTTTTGCCAAGGTAACAACTTTATTTGCTTCAGAACATGTTTTCTGCGGCATTGCCGTCATCATCAATGAATATAAAGAAAATTACAAAAAATATTTTCATGAAGTCGCAAAATTGATATTCAGAAGATAAACATTTTTATAGAATAATTAGAAGTGAATTGATGAAACGTTGCAAAAAATATATTGATCCTGCAACTTGTCATCAATTCACTTCTAATTATTCTGTAAAAGTATTTATCTTCCGAATTTCAATTTTGCTATTTCATCAAAATATTATTCGTAATTTATTTTAGATTCACTGAAATAGAAGAAATGCCGTAGAAAATATGTTCTGAAGCAAATAAAGTTGTTACCTTGGCAAAACCTGGAAATTTCATTAACGTATTTACAAATGGTAACTATGATTCACCACCTCCATATTTGATTTACGTAATTGCCTTTACAATTAAATAACTTTTAACAAATTAAATAATCTTTTTACAATCATATCCATATACTACTATATAGTTAAACATTTCCAGGATGAAGTGTGTTGCATTTATTCACAGAAAAAAAAATTGTAGAATTAATGAGAAAAGAATATTCTATGAAATTGGAGTCTCTACTTTTGGAGACAGGCAACGCAGAATTTGCTATGAATACTACAAACGAATTCTACTTAACCATTAGACCAGAGTTCACAATGCAAATTTCCTCTAATGGTATCGTCAATGTGAATAATGTTTAACCAACCGAAGCTCGGTCAACCACTTCGTTAATGGTTAATTATCATCTGCAAGATCTCGTTATCCGTCATTTAACTTGGTATCGTTTGCGTTTCTCATTTGCTTTCCACCGGCTTCTGTCGTATCGACAGCAGAACGCGACGTGCACTTTATCGCAAGCACCCTCGTCATCTTCTGAGCAGCATTCTGACAAGAACAAAACTTCTGTTCCAAACTTCCTTCATCGCACGTCATCGCTCCAAGTCCCATAAACCCCTCGTGAAGCTGATGAAACAAGATATTGAAGGTCAGAGGAGCAAAATGTATCCGTGTCTGTTATTTGATGGTCATGCTACACAAAGCACCATATTTTTTCCATGTTGGACATACACATTTATTGGAATACTAAACTCAATTTAAACATCTACATAGGAAGCATAGTCTTAATATGTTAGTTATTTGATAGTCAAACAGCAAGCAAACAATATTCCTCTGATGAAAAACTAAATATTATAATTTTTTAAGTTTTAAAAATGTGAAGTTTATTATTTTCTTATATCTCCAAATGTAGGTTACGTGTTTCTTATTTTGTCTTCTATGTAAATATTTCTTTGGTGCACCACTTATAATTTTAATCCATACATACATCAGTGATAGCTACTTCTAGTATTTTTCATACACATTACAAATTCTGATGTATTAAAATGATACATAGCTCGGTGACAATTTCCAATCCTTAAAAACACGAGCGTAAAAGTTTCGTTTCAATAGTTAATGAGATAAACTTTTTCAACAAAACGTTTTGCAAAAATCCTTTGGTGAAGATGAGCACAATGTCCTGAAGGCAGACTAGTAGATACGGATATTTCTATAAAAATTCCAATATAAGATTGTTTTCGATTTGAGTTGGGAAAAATTATCATTTACTGATATGCTGTTTAAATGTGTGTAAATGGAAAAGTTTCTAAGTACAAAAGAAAATTTCCCGCGTTAAAAGTGCACTCTTGAAACCTCCAATTTTGTCCGTATATCTTAATTGATTGCCTCCTCTTGGAGGACGACATGATAAACTTAGAAACAAGAAGAGGACGCTGCAAAACAATGAGATCTTGGAGAAAAAGAAATGAACCCAAAGAAATAGTACTGCGATATCTACTATTAACTACAATTGTTTACCATAACGTAAAAATACTTTTTGCCTGGGGGAATGACAATCCCCGGAAATTATGCAAAAAGGGAAAGTGAAATAAATAAATATAATAGTTCTAACCGAAGTAATGTTTATTATCTTTAGGTCATTTGAAATGGTAACAAAAAATTAAATAAAAACCTAATAGAGGTCCCAGTTAAATGGATGATGAAGTACAGGAGATCGCATTTCTATGAAAACCTCATATACCGTGAAGGCACTTTAAAAGAAAGTTGGAAAACCTGATCCTGAGGAAGGTGGTTGCAACCTGGACTTGCTAACAAATGAAGCCGACGTCTTGAAGAAATAACAAAATAATAATAACAATAATATCCTAAAAATAAGCCCGTGCCTAGGGTATGAAAGCGCATTAATAATAATATTATTCCAATCTCATTTACGAACTGAACAAAAAGTTTTATAGGTTATCTTGCAGTGTATAAGTGATTTAATGTCGTTTCAAGTAATTACCTGTTGTTTCTTATCTAAATATTTAAATGTGTAAGAGATTGTATTCTACGTGAGGGGATTGGTTAAGCCTGTTGCCTGCGTCCGCCGTCATGCAGCTTAGTAACTAATCGGTCTCAGCCTCTTGTCAGTTGGCGAACTTGAAAGAGTAAAGAAGAGCGGGTCTCATCACGGGTCAAGAAGCGTCGAGCTGTGTCTTCCCTTTGCAAGTTCTCATTGCAGAAAAAAGACAGTACAAATTGCGTGGACTTCGACTGAAGTAAGTATTATTTTCTGACAAGGCAAGTTCGTAACGATGTTCATTACTTTCTCATTGTATTCCTTGTAATCAGGTATAAGGATCAATTCTCTTTGTATTTCTTAATTATTTATTTTTTCTTTCGAATTGAATATGTGCGTATTAATCATGTAGTAAACTGTTAGAGAAGATAATAATCCTCGGTTTGTTGTTGATTTATCTACTTCCACGTGAAAAGGTAAAGGGGAGCGATAGAATCGGGTGAAAAGACTAGCTTTCCCTCGAAGAGTGCTTAGGGAAGGATCCGTGATAGGGCGAGCTCTAAGAAAAACTGACCTAGAGAAACATGCCATCGGAAGGGATCAGATCAGATACACTGTTTGTGACTCTGACCTTAAATATGCGCAGAGGACTGAGTCGTGCGCCTTTTACCATCGCTTTTCTTCGTATCTCTCGACTGATATATTTTTCAAGTTGAAAATAATTTATTTTCCTGGCATTTCTACTTACTACATTCAATATAGTAAACGAATAAAATGTAACATGATTTTGGAAGCACTTACCCTTTTGCTGTAAGTGGGGGTAACAAATAACCTAGAAGTATTAATATCAATTATTAGATAGAGGTTAGATTAAAAATTTAGAAGATGTATTTAAATAAATACAACCATAATACCATGATTATTTAAAAAATGTTGTTTCTTATACAGGAATTTTGAATCTACAATATCTTGAAATGAAATAAAATTCATTCTTCCTACGTAAACACTGAAATATGGCTCAATGTGTTGAATTGCTTAAAATGCATTTTAGGAAATAGTTGCATTCAATATAAAAAAACAAAACTGGAGCTAATAAAAATAANTTAGAATATATATATATATATATATATATATATATATATATATATATATATATATATATCTGTGTGTGTGTATGTGTGTTTATCCAA
This sequence comes from Laupala kohalensis, assembly GCA_002313205.1. Taxonomy (NCBI): domain Eukaryota; kingdom Metazoa; phylum Arthropoda; class Insecta; order Orthoptera; family Trigonidiidae; genus Laupala; species Laupala kohalensis. The sequence goes on along the minus strand of NNCF01130817.1, from coordinate 381,131 downwards.
ATCTATCTTGGAAACGAATATATAAATATATCTTATGAAACTAAAATAATTAATTCGAGAAACAAATCAAACTTTAAGTTTCTTCATATTGATTTACTCATGTATTCAATTTCATCTCTCAAAGTCACGTGTACTCTTATGATTTTTTCTTTCTTTCTAAGCTACTGATTTCATCATCCGAATTTACTCGTATCGGAAAGGATCCGATCCCCTGTTAACGGATAATTGGATTTGTACTGAGCACTTAATAATTCGCCGCACCGTCTTGGTTTTATTATTGAACACTTAGAAGTGGAGTGAAAGGGAAGGATATCATGACCCCAGGGAGAACAATGGTCTCATGAGATGTTAAAATGTGCCGCACATTACGATTCGGAAGAATTGTTTTTTAAATATTTTAGCTGTTACAATTTAAGCTAACAAATATAATATTATATTAATATAATAGCAATATCAAATATCGTTTATTTTGTGGTAAGAATCAGATCATACAGTCTGCTATACCATCTGATTACGGAATACAAAATACAATTTATAATAATAGTAAAGGAAAGAGTGTTGTTAATATTTAGGTTTTAAATGGAATGAAATATTCCGTTAAAAGTTACATGATGGCGGATTTTATGACGGCATCGTGAGCTCGCATTGATTCTTTGGTAAACCTTGGTAAATTTGTTTTAAATACTTTCTTTAGGAAAAAATCGGAAAGGCACACGTAGGCAATGCACAACGCATTTATATGATCTGGGAGAACTTTCCTGATATGTGCATGACCCAAAATCTTAACTACTTCGAATTTTTCGTCGTTAAAAATGTTTTTACCAGTGAGTGATTACGACGGAATTGACCATGTAAAATTATTAAATTTAGAAAAAGTAACAAGTGAGATTTTCATTGTAGCCTAGTTTGGTGCACAGATATATCGATATTTCAAAACGTAAGGATCGCAATTGATCACAATATCACTTTTTTTTATTAAAAAAAGACGATGGAGAGGGACTACGTAATAAAATTCCCCATTCACCATGACAATTTTGTAAGGTTTATTGATGGGGTGTATTAAATATAATAATAATAACTCAAAAAACTCACAATCAACACCAGTGTAATAAGTAGATTGAACCAAACTTCCTTCTGTCCTGAGCTCACATGGCCAGGAAGTTCTTGGACCTGAAATTGATTTAATAATCCACTGCTCGGAGAAAAACCAAGTTGAGAGACCTAAATAATAATAATAATAATAATATTTTATTTTAGTGGCGAGTCTCAGACCATAGGGTCTTCTCTACCGTGAGACCATCTAAGAAAAGAAAATATACAATTCGTGCAGGAATTGAAAAACAGGGAGTGTTATTTACATTTACGTGAATGCGTAATTTTTCTTAAATTATTCGCATCGCGTATTATTTTTAACACAATTTGTTCTTTAAATACTCGAGTGGGCACTTGAACACGTATTGCCATTAACTCAATATTTCGTCTCTAACATCGTGTTCTTCGACGAAGCACTGCTCGTATTTCCATTCCGATATGTGTCTGGACTTTGAGTGTAGTGGATCGTTGGAGAACTTTGTTTCCGAAGGAGCGCTTGCTCGTCGATGCTTCTTTTTCCTTTTTTCGATAAAAGCCGAGATCCTTGACCCACTAACCTTCAAGTTGCGAACCCGGGGCTTCCCTGCCAACAGGGATCTTCGGAACTACTAAACGCTCTACAAAAGATCGCGAAAGTCGTTAGAATTGCTATTGTGCACCGTTGCCACACCTTTCTCCATCTCTCCCTCCCATTCTTTTTCCTTCTCCCGATCTCGTTCCGTGACTTCCGACTGTTCTCTTTCTGCCCAGGGGCTTCCGTACGGAAACGAGACCGTTTCGATTTCCTATCTAAGGAAGAGACACGAGGGTATAGGTGGGAGGAGGTAGCGTCAATGTTTCAGTAAGGATTATTTGCTGAGTGCTGAGGAACAGATGTACCATGGAACGAATGCTTTACTGTAAATGGGATTTATGTGAATATACTTTCCATTTCTTTTAAGATTTCTGAATCATACATTTTTTATGCACTTCTTGGTAGTTTTTGATATTTTTTTTGAATACGTTTTGAGGTTTAGTAATGAAACATTTTTGAATAAGAAACCTTTATTGTATTATTTTAATAAATGAATTAAATGAATTATTGATGTATATAACTCAGTAGTAGGGACGTTTGTTTTATAATTATACATCAGCATAATTATTTATTCATAGTTTGGATGCTCCTTCATTGTAATGTATATATTAATAAAAATAATATATATTATTTAAATATTTTTTATTTTCTTTCGAAAACTGTGCGTAGTAATAAAAAATCATTTTTAATGAAAGTGAGCAAAATGATCTTTTATCAATATTGTTTTCTCTATTTCGAATAATTTTTTATGATATCCGGAATAAAAACATTACGCATTTTTGAAAATAACTTTTCGTCTCTTGTTTTCGTAAACTTGAATATCAAGAACCTCAGTTGTTACTTTGACAGGAAATTCATCAAAAACGTTTTAGAGCATTTAATTTTCTAAAGAGTTAGTTTTTTTGTAAGGGTGTTTTAGAAATAAAAAAATAATGAAACTTGATTTTTTTGCATATTTTGAGATAAAAAAGCATTTACATATCTCTTGATAATTATTTAAGGGTCTGTATATTGTGTATATTTATATATGTTTACGTGACGCAAAGATTCAAATTTCTCGTTTATCCAAAAGTATAGATAGAAGTAGATTACTAGATCAGAATATGCATTTATATTACGGTAAATGCAGCATTCAAACATTTAAACACTAGCTCCCGAATCTAAAGAAGTATTTGCTCTCAGTTCTGCATATGTAATATCAGTACTTTGAGACACTGGAACAAGAGTTGCTAATCCAATCGTTCTACGTCGTTACATTTCAAGAGCACGAGCCTTGAATTGGGATGCGTACCTTCAGCATGAGACTAGTTAATTACCTTTGGCGCGCCAGTGCTGAATTTGAATAAATGGATTATATTAACGACATATATGACACGGGAAGCGTTCAATTTATGTTAAATGCGAGAACGTTGTCCTAAACTTCACTTTCTCCCTCAGTAAATGTATGTGGTAAATATCATAGGAAAGACGTGCTTTAACTACACATACGCAATATTGTAAAATTTACTATGAACGTACTCAGATCATAACTGTAACAACGGGTTTGAGAGAGTAATTTATTTTTATTTTTAGACTAACTTATATGTTGACTGCCTCATGAAAAGTTACAATCCTGAATTTAGATAATAGAGCAAAATAGAATATTTGGCATAATAACTTATTTTCTTAATAGATGACAAAACATTTAAATTATTATTTAAAAAAAGGGGTGCTATATTGGTTTTGCATGGAAATTGTAAGTAATTTTTTTTCTCCACAATAGATGCAAAGTGAGTCCAACTGAGCACCACGTTTAAAAAAATGTAATTTATGATTTTTTTTATTCTTACAAATGTATAAAAAAATCAGAAAATTACAAAACAACAAAATATGAAAATATCCTTTCCTCATGAAATGAGGAAAAGGCTGAACAGCATACTCAGGTAGAGATAGAAAGAAGATATGNTGAAAATATCCTTTCCTCATGAAATGAGGAAAAGGCTGAACAGCATACTCAGGTAGAGATGGAAAGAAGATATGATTCCCGTACATTTCAGAAGACAACATGAAAGTTTGTGTAACAAGCACAGCTCGGAAAACTCCACCAATTCCATATAAAGTGAAGGATTTGAAAATAATTGTCTGAAATGTTTCATGAATATTTGTTAGTTACGACCACTAGATATAATAATCGAGTGAGTGACGTATCTAGGAGAAAAATCTTATTTTACGAAATTCAAAAGCATCCCAAATCTAGCGATCACGTCCAATGAGTGTTTCTCATACAAGTTGCCTCGGGCTTAAAAGTTGTTCTCATACAAGTTGCGTCTAGATGGTTATGGCGGGTAATGTAACTGAAATTATTCGAAAGTATAACTATTTACTTTGTTAATATTTAAGTTATGCTTATTTTATAAATAAGCATAACTTTGTATACTTATTTTATAAATAACAGTAACAAGTAATGCCGATTAAGTTATGTAGAAGGTAATACAAATTGTTAAAAAGAATGAATGTTTGTAAGAAGTATTGCCAGCTATTAGCGTATTGACAATATCCGACGAAACGAACGTAGCAAACAAAAATTATATATACTATTTCTTCAGAATGTACTGTTATCTCTATGGAATATATTAGATATAAATATAGGTTTTCAAAAAATTGATCGCTTTTTAAGATTGAGAAAATAACTTATTTTCAAAAATTAATTATCAGGACATTTCAATACATTGTCATTCAACATTCAGTAATTATCAGTACAGTTCAGATATCAGAACATCTTATTGCATCCATTTGTATAAATTCTAAACGTTAAAAATATTTGATTCTCTGTCGTCAGAACCTCTTTAAGAGGAAGTATTTTTCTGGGTCACACGACTGTTTTTGTCATAGTTGCGTGACCCTGAAGGACCGTCGTGCGCCTCACACGCTCTAGAAACCGTGAAGCCGAGTTGTCACCACGAGGGTCAACCTGTTAAAATGTATTGTGTTTTTAATATTTTTCAAATAAATCTGAGTGACAAAATCAGCTCAAGTTATATAGACAATTGAAATCCACATTTCATTGAAAATTAAAAACCTTTTGCATAATCAACCCTTCATTTATATTATGTTCAACAGAATTGAACCCTCAATGAATGGAATCGAACTATTAATGAATGGAACTCATTTAATTACACGACACATTTCCACCCACCACATGCAAGTAGACAGAAAAAAAGCTGCTCAACTTTTAGCAAATATATTATCTACGAGTTTTGTGGAAATGAATGAGAAACAGTCGTTTTATTTAAATGGTGTAAATTTTTGAATTTTCTTCTGTAAGTACACATCTGGAATGTGTTAAAATATTTATAATGTTCTTCTTTTTTAGTCGGTAAGTTGTTGGAGGTTTTTCCTCACACCAGACCTATGTACAGGTATTCATTTACCTCTTTAGGATTAATATTATTGCTTTTCTATGAATGCTTCAACTTCAATTACACATTTCCTATTTGAAATTTTAAGAATTACATCGTAGACCTATACACTCTGAAGATATAATTGATTCAAATGTAATCCAACTATTTGAATTGCCGAGCTGAATGGAACTGAAATTATGCAAACTATCCATCAAAATAGAGATTTTGCATCTCATTTCTAAGAATGTTCCTCATTCTTTATTCATCTCGCAAAACTAGAATATAAAAGACGCTCAACGACCCGAGAAAAGTTATGTAGAGCCTTGAATGTCCCTAGTCCTTCTCCAAGCAATTTTGTTCCATCGCCTCATTTATTTCTTGTTTTATCGGATGTTGGACTTATTTCATTGTCTCCTAAAGTAATTTTGAACACTGTAAAGAAACGTTATAAGTTCATGGTATTTATATGAGTTTAGATCTTAAAATATAGTCGTGCGTCAATTTTTTAAAATGAAATGTTATAAATCCATTGGAAACGTACTTGCAATCTATAATAATGAATAAAAATAATTATCGATAGCTAAATGAAAAAAAATACATTTTTCATCGCTTAAATATGTTTTAATGTGTATATTTTGACATATGTACCGTAAAAGAATGTTAAACAAAAATTATTGAAAAATTAAATATTTTAATTAATAATGTATCAAAATCTCGTAATTACATGTTTTTTAAGTTAATTACGAATTACCATTACATTTATTTTAATGAGTGTTGAGATTCCATTTACCATATTCTAATAGAATTATATATAACAGACGTAATGAAACAAATAGGAATAAAACAAGTTTTGTCAGCAAACTACCTCTATTCAAATAGTGGGTAATTGGAGAGGCAGAATTGTATTTACCATTTAATATACATTTTTGTTCTTCGTGGTGAATTATAACGTTCGTACGTTATTCGGTTTAAATAGAACACAAGGTTACATTAGAATTTTACGTTTCATTTCTCATATGTTTTTCTTCTCATAGTCAAATGTTGACCAATGACACAACCAATAGAGCGTGTTACGGAATCTTTTGATCATTTGGAGCTTTGTGATTGGAATTTTGTTCGTTTCTTTTGGAATCACTTATTTAATAGTTACTCTCCCTCAGGAACTTTCTTGTGAGTCTTTGATGAGGTTGCAACCCCTGCTTTTCCTCGGTCGTTCGTTCAAATAAAATTCTAATGAAAGCATCGTACGGTGCCGTTTCTTGATCCATTTTCTACGTCGCTTGTACTTCTGCTGAATTCATGCTATGTTTGAAGTAGTTTCCAGAAGGAAACGCTGTATCTGATATCGTTATTCTGCTCTCACAATGGAGCTGAGGTTGGGTTCACAAGTTTTGTAGAGCGAACTCCTCACACATTAAAATCTACCATCATGGTAGTGAGTTGTGGATGAGTATATTAATAATAATCAATTATTCTTGTTATTATTATTATTATACGTAGAGAAAAGAGTAGTTAAATTAAATTGAAGGTAACTAACAACTCTTTGGAAGCAAGTATGATTTAGAAAATAATCTATTATCTTCTTGTTAAATGCGAGCGGACTAAATTAATCTTATGTAAGGTGACACATTCTTTTGAAACCAACAGTTGTCAAGTTGTCACTTATAACTATTTTGTGTATTCATTATGATTACTTGAAGATGACTTAAACTTAAGTTGAAAAGTTGTGTTTATGAATTTTATATTTTTAAAAAAGGTTTATTACAATAGTCGCTATGTTGATTAATTTACAGCAGAACAATGGTGCAGGGAAATAACATAATTAACAGGTAGAATTTGCAATCTGAACTTTAAAGGATGAAAACTTTCTCGTCGATCACGTAATATCTTAGTCATTAACTGAATTAATCCCAATAACATAATGAAATGGTTCGAGAAAAAGAATGATTTGTTCACCTTGTGCACAGCGCACAACCTGATAATATCAACTGATAGACTTGAGGAATGTGTTCAAAATGAGTCATTTTCAACAAGCTGTTTTTATGAAAGAGGAAAAACAGTGTATTAGAATCCTCTAAAATTCTAGGAAATACACCTTTTAGAAACGGAATATTTTGTTGTCAACAATAAGTCAAGGGAAACGTACTTTTTTGTTCCCAACTCAAATAAGGTAAACCAAAATTAAGAAAATGTAATGTATACAATTTGCCCTTTTTATCAGAATCACAGTACGGAGTATAAAAGGAAAATAATTATGGAAAAGGACTGAAGGAGATTTTGATATTGTCTTAGACCTTCAATTAAATGAGGAGAACTATACCATTTTTAGTGGAAATTGCTGCATTTGGACGGACAATATTCATAAAGACAATCTAAAAACATCTTGTAAACTAAATAATACAAATAATTTTGGTAATTATATTTAATGAACTAGTACTGTAAAGACAATTATTTTGAATTGTGTCGGGTGCGTGATGTTGTTAGAATGTTGGAGTTGGTGCGTGATGTTGTTAGAATGTTGGATCACCTGGACAGAGGATCGAGTTGACTACCTGATGAAGACCGTCGTATGACCTTATATCTGCAATTACCGTTTCTGGAATTGTCATTTCCTTACTGGCATGTTCTCTGCGGTCGTTCCGTTTAAGAGCTTTGACTACATGCACCTGTCCTATTCACTGGCGTGTTATCTATGCAAACACTGAGACATTTTGTATTAAGTGCTCCGGTGGTCATCCCTTGTTGAACGCATGAACACCATAATGCGAATTGTTATGTGATTATGACTATATAACACATATTCCGGAATATACTGGAGCAGACATTTCCAATAAATATATAAGTATCTAATATAGTTAGTATTTAACATCTAAATTATGTTATTATATGTTGTTTTTTCTTCAAACTTTGAGGTGATGATTGAAGAGATACTATCTCCTAAAGTCTGACGTGATACTAATCAATTATGTGAATTGATCATGGGAATTTTTACTATGTTCATCCTTTATTTCTAGAATAACTATGATTCCATTCGAGTATTTCATGTCTCAAATTTTGTAGAGAATCGTACTGCGAATGGTGCATTGCTCCGAGATAAAGTTTAGTCTCAATCATTTACGTTTCTTCTGAGAATCGTAATTTGATGTAAATAATAGTATCTCCGTTGTTCCGTAGAAAAAAATGTTATCGTACGGTATTTTATCACCTACAAATGTTTCTAAAATCTTTACCACGAATACTCGTTTAAAATGTATAATTTGGTTATAAACTCCCAACTATATATTTTATTCTCTTAGTTTTTAGGTCAAATTTCTTTATAGTAAATTTCAATACTCACATTCAATATTTTAAATGGATTAGGTATTCACATATCATTAACTTTCAACACAGTTTTGAAGTTGTAAGTCACATCCTGTATTTTTTTACGTTGTGATTTTTGAAAAATCTCGTAATTAAACCCAAAATATCTTAAAAGGACCAAACTTGAAATATTCCAAATATCCATTAAACAAGCTTCACTTTCGTAATAACTAGCTGATTAGCTGATGGGCTTGGCCTGGGTTTTCTCTTATATCAATGTTCTTTTACTCAGGAAAAAATAAAATCTATGTAAATTGTAAGATCAAAATACTTTTACTTATTCGTTTAGCTTTTCAAATTCATAATGATACAAATATAATACAAAACTTGACTGTATACCATCTCGCGGAAACCGCGTCGGTAGAATTGTCGCTTCCAAGACATGACGCATCTGCACCATTTCATTAAATTCCTCGTTAAATCAAAACTATTCGTCGAAATTTTACGATTGTTTTTTATCTTTGTTAAATACATAAAAAATAATCCATTAAATTTGATAATTGACTTTTTTCTTCTTAAATAACTCCTTTAAATTGAAGTATTTTAACTCATCTATTTTAAATAACGTTTTATTGATAATTTAGGTTCATTTTTGTAGATAGACTAATGCTGTCGCAGGATTTTTTGTAGAATTCTTTGAGGCAAACAATAATGTCATTCATAGTTGTAATTCAACCTATCTTTCACCGTTTATGCAGAGTAAGTAAATATATCTCCCGATTTTATCGACATTTATTGTCAAAACTATATTTCCCATCACACATTTTAAAAATAAAAGTCATAGCCATTGTTCATCCTGGAAATCTAAACTATCTCCTTGCCAAATTTCATCACAAACGGTTCAGTGATTTAGTCGTGATCAGGTAGTTAACATACAGATACTTTCGCGTTACGCATTTATACATTAGTATGGATAAGTCATTAAAATTTCATTACTGAGATCTAACTGATTAAGGAGCTTTTTAAGATGACATAAAAGCAGCTTTAATGGAATGAAAGTACATTTGAATGAAAATCGGAACATTTATAAAATAAAAGGCTTGGGATTCACAAATACAATACTTTGTTGGAAGTTGATACTACATGACGATATTATTTACTGAAACATTTTAATGAGAATATTGACGTTACTGTAAAATATTTACCACATTTTCTTATAGTTTCACATTTTAGAACATAGAAATTAAACATCATTTTTAAGATATTAATAATAAACTACACTAAATAATATTTCTGATACTATTTCTCGTATAATGTATATCCTTTCGCTTAGTTTTTGTCCCTTCGTAATATTTAAAAAAGGAGCTTCAGAGTTTACCGCAAATCTCTGAAAAGTATGAAATACACTGATACATAATGGTCGCCCAAGAACGGGTCGTCCACAAAATAAATAAAGTAATAAATACCTGTTTTCATCTCTCAGATGCGATTGAGCTAAGGGTAAATAGATGGTACTATTGGTAGATTTCATATGAATTTACCCTAAGACGTTTTTTCGCATACTTTATGTGTTCTCGGTCCATATTCCTTTTTTTTAAATTGAGGCTTTAGGGCTCGCCAACATTGAGGTCATTAGCGCTCTTGACTTCATTTCTGTCAGGTTTTGATTTTGATCTTAAATAATCGTTCTTCAGCACTCATATCTATTCAAAATATTTTTCATATTCAATTGTAATAATGTAAATCAAACCAAACGTGATAAAGAACATAGAAACAGTCTGGTCAAAAATAAATCGAGTGCTCTTTAGTACTACGTGAAAAACAGGGATGTGAAAGACAACTGGCAATATGTTTACCACGAATCCAGATAATTTTTATTTAATTGTATTTTCAAAGCTATTTTGTCAATAATCTAGTGAACCCGTTGGTGCGAAATTATTTTTATTGTAACTAAAAAAGTATTTAAAATATGTTTACTATGTGCATCAGGGGATGACGATACGGGAGGCTTAGAGAACTAGATTGTGAAAGTTCAGATAGAGTGAGGAACTCAGGTTGTGGTCTGCCGGCCAAGATATAGGGAAAACAATAAAAAAATATAACTCTTCTCCAGTGTTTCTGCCAATCATATGAATTGTTCATGTTTCTTGGCACTACATATAATGTCTTCACCCCTTCAGAAAATATAATTTTTTCGTCTATGGCAGTTTGATGATAGGAAATTTGTTTCATGTTTAATATTACGATTGTTGTATCAAATCTATTATGATCTTCTACTCAGTGCCGAATACCATTAATAACTATTCTAAAATATAAAGTGTAAATCCGGTTTTTAATAAAATAGAAATATCTCTGAGAAGTATTCACAAGAGCGATAAATTGGTGCAACATTACGATGAACAATTAAAGTTTTTTACCAAATCATTTAAATAATATACGTTAAAATAGGGAATGTTCATGATCAGCAACATGACATGAATATACATGACCCGATAGAATCACCGGTGATATGATCTAATGACACACTAAAATATATATTTATCACAAAGCATTAATTTCGGAATGTGAAAGATTCAGTCAATAATTATAACAGAAATAATTCTTGATAATAAATTTATTTCATCATCCTTACGTTTTTTCAATACAGAACAAAAATAAACAAGATAACTTTTTATACTATCTTCGAAATATTAAACTTTTCTTTTGACACAAGAGTTTCCCCATTTATAACAATTGATTTAAAACATATCTGAAACAGCTGTTCATTAGAGTAATGCTGTGTTGCTTTTTAGTATGATTCAACTAAAACCTACTACTAAAAATTTCAGTTTTCTAAAAAACATATGCACCAACGAAATTCACATTGTGATTTAATTTGGAGATTAAATAATATTATGATTTGATATAAATTGTCTATAAAATATCATTATTGCTGTCGATGGAGGAGCAAAATCTGGATGACATAGCTTCTGGCAGATGAAAATTACTAAACCTATTATACTAATTTGGTGACTTTGCTTTGTCTAACTTTTTATATCATTCGTTGTCGGATTTCCTTTGCTGAGCTCAAACAGATAATTCAAGTTTTCATCGGTTTCTCTCCCATTAAGACAGTAGCTGATGTAAACAGTAAAGGAAAATGTGAAATATTCATTTTTCATTTGTCTTGAATATTTTATTCCAGGTTCATTCTCAATCAGGTCCTTTAGAATGCCCAATGTACGTAGATTATAATTCAAGTATAAGGGTTGTTTGGATGAAGAAACCTCACAACAATTTGAGGGTGACTTGGTCAGATTTCGTGTTCCTGGGGTCCCCAAATGTTTCGTTCACTAATCCCCCACCTATATCTAGAAGTTAGTTTGATGAATTTGTCCCATTTAAAATGCAATAAAATAAATAAAATCTGAAGAAGTCAAGGTATGAAAGTGAAGGACCCCCCATTATATATTTTCTAAACAGCATTTGTATCATTGAGGTTCAGAAATTTCCAAACAATAAATGACAAATTTGAAACGATCTTCTCAATTGTCGTTTCGAAATAGAAAACGTCCCACGTAGAAATTTCGAGTCATAACGACGTCGTTACATCGTCGTCAAAGTCGTGGCGACGTCAAAAACAAAGTCGTGAAGCCAACACGTACGCATGTAACGTCGATCCAACGCCGGAGAACGGTGTCTTCACAACGCCGTAAAAAAACACTTATTCGACGCAGCGTAACGACGATTCGACCACGCAAGAAAACATTTTTTTCGGGTTGTCAACTCCTCTATACACGACTTTCTTGACGTTGCGGGCGTAGCTTGATCCTGGGTTCTTTGTATCTCAAAGGCGCTATCACAAAGAAGTGTTCCAGTTTCCTCTACCAGATGGCAGTGAAAGACGGAAGTTCGAAATGGCGAATGTGATTCCACCCAAAGGGCTGCAACCAAAGAGAACTTGGCCACAATTAACGGGAGCGGAGATTCACGTCTATAAATAATAATAATAATTACTATAATATAATAATAATAATTATTATTATTATACCAGAGTCGTCTCAACGTCGTATAACGGAGTATAACAACAACGTAGTTTATTATCGTCGTCTCGACATCACATAACGACATTGTCTCGACTTCAAATTCCTGGAAATACGACGCCGGGACGGCGTAGTTTATTCGACGTCGCCCTTCACTAGGTCTCAACGTCGAAAGTCGGCACAACGTCGGCGATTTCTGTGTGGGGTAATGTAACCATAAAATCAATAACGAGACACAAAAGAAAAATGCTCCAGTTTTTTTCAAAATTGGTCAGAAATTTTTTAAATAGAAAAATTACGATCGAAATTTGCTTTTCCTCAAGTTGGTATTGATTTATCTATTACAATTGTCACTTATATTTCCATATTGTAAAATCGTTGCAGTAATTTCTTAGTTGAATATATCTAGCGTAGTCTTCAATATATGTCTCAGTGTGCATTTAAGAATCCAAGCAAGTTTACTTATTTGAGAAGAAGGAAAAACTCCAAATTATCATTGGATCAATTTTTTGGAAATAAATATTTCGTATTTCATAACTTATTGCTTTATTGTTCAGTTCCTTTCCACAAAGTCGGTAGATTTGTATTTAAGTGTCCTCAATCTCCTCTGATCGTTGCCTATGAGGGAACTCGCTGACCCTCTTAGACCAAATCTCTCGAGGGTAATGCCCAGGAGCATCTGGCTTTGATTTCCCTCGTCCTCCCTGAGTACGAAATTAATGCTATGTGTGCCAACTTGATAGATACGATCGATCGCAAACACTTCGCTATGCCACCGACAGAAAACCTAAAATTCAACCAATTATAAAAAATATGTTTATCTCTTTTTGGTATTATGTCGTGAACAGGATTTTAATAATCGTCAAGCATTAATAGAATGATATGAAATAATGTTTGGTCTCGTATCCCCAATTTAAGACTATCGTTATCATTTACGTTCTATTAACAAGAAATTATTACTGGTAAATGATATGTAATGTACTACAATAATTTCTAGAAGACTGTATTTTTTTAGTGAATTTAATATTTTCATAAACTTGGGTGGCAGTCCAGGTAGTGAGTTTTTATTAAAACTACTACAAAATATTCTATTGGAGGTGTAGAGACATTTCTGATAAATACTAAACGGAATAATTATTTTTAAATCTTAAATTTGGGGTCAATAAGTTTTAATTTGGATTTTATTCAATTGTCATTCCTCGAATATTTTTATACGATCAAGTAAGATTTTATAGGAAAAAAAACTTATCCGTATTATTTTATACGACGATTATCTGACTTAAGTCTATTTTTCGAACCAATTAAAAAAGTTCATTGCAAGTATTAATTATATACCAAATATTTATTTCAGTCCCTAAATCGTCCATGAAGTGAATGTTCAATTACATGCCATTTTAACAAGATCGTGAAGTACGCAATATTCCATATTTTATTTCCGGAGATTCCTCAAACCTCTTACAGCTCGTTCAGCGTATTACATCTTTACGTCAGTATGATACAAAGATACATTTCTCCAGAAGACCTATTGAGATACCGGAGAGCCTTTGTGGTTGAAGAAACAGCTACCCACGTCTGCGGCCTTCATCGTGCGATCCCCTTAGGATTAGGAAACCGTGGATGGTCAACTTTTCACGAGAGTTCTGATAAACGTAAGCGAAAGAGAAGGTTAAGTTAGTGGGAACTTTGGACGAATCTCTTGGATCGTCAATAATCTACTTATCGAGGGACATGACACTTCGCTAGTGCACGGTGTGTTTCGACGCTTCCCGAGTTTAACAACGACGTGCTGTTAACGGGTTTTCAGTAAAAATATTAATTGGTATTAAGGATAGATTAGCTTATTGAAATGTCAAAGAAATATTTTAATTTCACTTATTACTATAGAATAATTAAATAAATACAGAAAAAATGAAATTGAATTTTTAAATTAAATCTCATTAACGTTTATATTATATTAATACGTACATTTATTCGGTACATGTAATGTGTAATTAATAGAAATGTATGTATTCATAAACAAAGAATGAACTATAACGAGTAATGAACGATGTAATGACAATCGGAGAACCGGGCGAGGAAAACTACCTTAGACAGCAGCATACATAATTAAAATTAGCAGAATACATAATTAAAATTGTCATATTCAACACAAACTAAATAATACACTGATATACAACACAAATAAAATGAATACACTGAACAGGATAGGATTAAATAAGTACTCTGAGTATAAGAACACATGAGAAAAAAGTATGATTTAAACAAAACACATAATTGTACATAACTAAATGCTTATCTGTTGCAAACCTCCTGGAAGTTCCCATGAGTACTTAAATTTACGTTACTGAAACCAGGCTTCATGGTCTCGACCGTCCTGGCTGGTTACTTCAGGAAGATTCTTCACTGACCCTCAATATTACCAATACTCTCCTCTGACACACAATGTAAGTCACTAGAATATTAGAATTCACATGGGTGACTTCTTCCCGACACCATCCTGACGGCATCCAATTTGAATTTTTAATATCTTTTAGTATACAAGTACTAGCTAAACTCGTAAAATTTACTCACACGGTAAATTGATTGATTCTGTACGATCTGAATGTTTAATTTGCTTAGGGTGACTATCCCCACTCTTCCACCATGTTCTGGTTACTTGCTGAGCGGGTAACTAACCGTGTTTTCACTAACCGACCATGCGCCTTTCACCAGACTTATCCATCAGGTAGGACGACTCCCGATAGCAAACCGTTCGACTGGGCAATTTTTAAAGAGACTGAAGAGTGAAAAGTTTACGGGGGATGAGAACATAGGGATCAGTAACACTGTTTGCTCACAAAACAGCACATAATGACTCGCAATATGTTACCACAAGTTTGTGTATCGTGTTCGAGCGGATGAAACTTAAAGAAATATCAACTGAAAAATAATAAATATTACCAAAATCGCAATATCAAAATATCAAAAACTGTCATCAACTAATATTTTTTTCATTCAAATTGTATTACCTCGTGTGACATTACCATAACAGAAACACATCTCTTAAGCTTTACCTATTTGGGTTATTATTTCCGTACCTTTTACCTGATTTTAGAGTTATTTTTATAATTATTTTCAAGATTATTTGTAGTAACATTTTTAGTGAGGTAATTAATGTAATAAAAAAAAACGAACGAATTTTAAAGTTATCCAGTTTCCCAAAAATAGATTTCCTCCGCGGCGGCCACATTTGAAGTTCGCCCCAATAATGCTTATCCGCTCACCTATCTCTCCGGTAGTGGAGCTATCAACGGATAGAACGTGGTGAAAGGCAATCTACCATTACCGGAGGGATAAGATAACCGGTAAGAACGCTGGCGAAAGACGCTATTATTAAGACTATTTTATTTACCAGGCAAATACTTTTTTCTTCCATTTGCTAGTTGTTGAGGCGTTTCGCTCGGTTTTGGATTTAGCATTAAACAATGTAAAAAGGGTACAGCACAACAGTCGTGTATAATATACAATAGAACAGAATAATATATGTTAATATACAATAGAACTCAACGTAACTCACGCACAATTTCCTACGAATATTATTTATTCCAGCGTGGCCAGAGGCGTCAACGCTTTCAAATGACACATCTCAAGTAGTCCAGTAATTTTCTTTTCAAATACATAAGACAAATAGTTTCATTCTTGATGAACTTTTTAAATGCTGTTAAATCGAAAAGATGGGTAAAAAATATAATAGAAAGTCGTAGACACTTCCTTTAATTCGATACTTCATTTGTGTGGTTTGCCCCATCCAGTTTCGCAGAAAAGGAACGAAAAAAACCAGAGGACATTTGCGTGTTAATGTGTATGATGAATACTGTATGACTGACTACTATACCTTTCGATAAATATTTATTCAATTCTATTTAATTATTTTACCTTCTGCCGTTCCATTAATACAATTATGAATTTGGAGGGATTACAGTTCAAGGTCAGAAATGTCAAGAATAACAAAACACTTTTTCCATTTGTATGACCAATTCAATTCGTAACTTTTTGCAACACACACAATCTGCAATATTGTTTCAGAATAATGTATATACAAAAAAAATAAATATCTGGCAACTTGCTTTGATAAGTGCCCTTACATGACTATACCAGAATTGTTATTAAAACTTTGTAACTCCCCCCCCCAATAAAAAATTACTGAAATAAATATTGTATGATTTCAAAATATTGTAATGATTAAATACATATTGTTTTGTAACGATTCGTCAACTTTTTTTCACATATGAGTATGGTTCATTATCGATTTCGTTAGTAGTAACGTCAGTGAACGGACATTTGAAACTCGTCGACAATCTATCTCGAATGAAGCTTTAGTGCCATTGCTTAGCTGTATCATGCAGTGGCGCGCTAAGTCATCCATGACCGGGATACGTCAGAGCCACGAGTTGCAGAATCTGCTCGTGTCGTTGATTTCTCGGAGTTGCCTCTGTTCGCTTCCACCAGCGACAGCACTGTTATCCGCTCAAGCTTTGCGAGATAGAACGTCACTATTGTAACTTGAGACTTTGCAGTAGTTTCAAACAGTTCTTGCTTACCTTAAACTTAGGTGATGAAATAAGTATTCATGCTTGAGTTAACTTTGTTTAAAATGTATATGATATGTCAAATTCAAATTTGAAGAAAATTTAATTTTTTCTTCTTCTCATCCTATGTGCCGTCAAGCGGGAGATCCTTTCAGACACTTTCTAAATTTGCTTCTGTCTGCCGCCATTACTTTCACCTCCCTCAGGCAATTCACTCTTCTCAAAGTTGGTATCCTTGCTATCCTTCCATGGTGTTCTTCCCACTGCAGTCTGGGTCTCCCTCTTGTTCTCTTCCCCTTCGGTCTCTCTTACATACCTGTCTTGGCTTTCTTTCCACGCTCATCCTTACCACATGTCCAAACAACCTCAGCTCACTCTCTTTCACCACATTCTTTATAGATTTTTAATACAATTCTTACCGGATTTGCGAGTTCCTAATTTTATCTCTTCTTGTTTTCCCAAAATCTCTCCTGCTGAATCGCATTTCACATTCTTTCTTGCATTATTCAATTCTCCTAACCGTATAATAAATTGGAGACAAATATTGTTCTAAATATTCCAGTTTTTGTTTTGTGGCTCTTTTTCACATTATGGTCCTATTAAAAAGGTAATATAGATTATTTGTTATGCTAAGTTTGTTATTTAATTCATCTTATAATTTACCTTCTGCGTTTATGACGGTTCCAAGATACGGGTATTCGTATACTTGTTGCAATACTTGCCCGTCCTTTGTTTTTCCCAGGTTTGTATCCGTTGGGTCTTATGTGATTTTCATTACCTTGCATATACCAACATTCAGTGTCAAAACTTTGTCTTTGAATGAGTTAGCCCTTTCGTCCAAAGCTTGTGTCAATGCTCCCCAATATTTGAGAACTACATCTTTTGTATATACCAATGCCTCAAGGAACACTGGTCTCAAAAGCCAGTTTCCAATTTTAACATTTATGCTTTTTCGCGTTGTTTCGAAATAATTTTCAGAAAGCTAATGTATATAATTTGACTCAGACTATCTCCTTATTTAATTACTTTATTCATTGCAAAATGCTGAGACATTTTCCTCTCCTTTCTTCGAACATCTATGTTCTTAAAAAGGGATCTGATGTGGCTGATCAGATCCTGGCACTCTTATTTCAACGAAGGATTATTAGACCGCAGATTCTAGATCTAAGAATAATGTATATACTTCTTCCCAACATTTTGTCCATTGCTCTTATTCGAGTGTAAATATGATCCTGAGCTTGTCTTTCTCCTCATATGGGCTCGGTTCGTCTTCCAGTTCATCCTCGATTTCTATTCTATTTCTTCTCCTGAAAGGCCATCTGTAATTACTTTGTTTAGTTGCTGTTCCCTTCTTGTGTATTGGTACAAAAATATTTCTTTCCAATTCTCCTGGTATTTTATTTCTTCCCAACACATTTGCAATATTGTCTTCAAGCAATTGAGCTCTTTATACCTTCCATGTTTCATAAACTCAGGTGCTATTTCAGCTCATCTAGCTGCTTTTCCTAATTTTATGGTCCTGATTGCGTTCTGAACTCTCTCTCCTTCGTTCCCTGGTATCTATATTTCTCTGATTTTCAGCAAAAATTCCTTCTTAGTTATCTTTCCACGTATTCAAAATTTCTTCCGTAGTGATAACATTCTGGTTTTTATTCTTTATATTCCATACTTTCTTTTATAACCTCCTTTCAATGCTTTAAAAGATGCCAGAATTTCTTTTGGTTACTTATATAATTGTCTTCTCCAAATCCTTTCCAGCTAGTTTCTTCGGTTTTCTTTACTTCATCCTTAGCATCGGTTTTGAACATATTCGAGCTAGTTTAGTGTCTAATTCTTCCAAGCATCTTTCTTCTCTTCGATGTCATCTCTTACTTATTCATTCCACAGACTCGGCCTATTCCCCTCATTGATGATTGTAGTCAATAAATTGTTTCATAATGACATCTTTAAACATTCTTCAGCGTTGCTCGGGAGAACAGATATCATTACCTTCCCTCATTACTTCCTTGATTCCAATTATTGTTTAATTTTCTCAACATATTATTTCTTCTTCTCATCCTTCTTCACAGTATTAATTCTGATTTTAACATATTTCTATTTCTTGACTTTCTTAGGCACTGAAAATTGTCATTTCATCAATGATAGTCGGTATTCGTTGCTCACTTTTGCATTTCGATAAACTCTCACGTAACTGATAGCTTGATGCCCAGATCTTGTGTACGTAAAATAGTCTACAGCACTTATTTCTTTTCTATTTCTACCTACAAAGGTAATCTTGTATATTTTTTCGCAGGAGTTTAATGTGTTCCCTACTTTAAAAATAATTATCAATGCATAACTTCTGTGTTCTCTTTCCATTTAGAGTTTACTCCCGTATTTGCACATCACTCCACATCCTTTCCTCTCTTCTTGACCAATTCTCGCTTTCAATCTGCCATTGCCACTATTAGCATTGTCTTTTGCTTAATTACTAGTTCTCAGCATTGTACTGAAAAATATTTCCTTTTCTACTTCCTTCTCGTCCTCATTTGGGGTGAATATTGAAATTAGGGTAACATTTTTCATATTCCATTCATATTATTTGTGAATTTACTGCGTACCTGATTGTAAATCGCTAATTCATTTATTCTGCCATTATAAGTACACCTCCTTATTTACCTATTCTTCCCTTACCTACTCCTGAAAGTACTACTTATCTACTTCGTCACATATCCTCTCCCGATACCTTCTTCTATGATTCACTCGTTCCTAATATCTGTAGCTTAAACTTTTCCTTCAAGTCCACTATTTCTCTCTCCTAGTCTGTGAGGGATGTAACATTCCAACTTCCTATAATCATAGTTCTTTACATTCTTGGTCTTACATCCAATTACTGTGCGGCTGGTATTCTTTTACTCAAGATATAATTAAGATCAGCAAGAGTGGGCTAGCTTATCCTTGGTTGGTTTGGTGGAGCTGCCTCATCGCAGTACTAAAAACTCACTAAAATTTCTGTGTGGGTTGTTTCCCTAAGCCTTTGGTAAAATAACTACAAAGCAACAGAAGAAAGGATGTTAAGGAAATGGTTACAACAGTTGTCTCCTGAGGTCTACTGTTGCATCAGAGACAGTAACTCCTAGCGCACCCTCAAAGTTCTTTCCCACTGCCTCTTGCTCTTATGGTGCTATATGGTGCTATTTCGCGTCTGGGCTGCCTTACCATACAGGAGGGAAGCCGGAGGTCGCTGACAGCACCGGTCCGATTTCTAGGAATCAGACTTTCCAGTATTCGCTCTGGTGGATGGGGATATGCCTTGCTCGCCTCCCTACTGCTTGTACACAACAATTGCCAAGCAACAATCCTGCTCACCAATCAGAAACTTTCGTCTCCTATCCGTGAAACCACTACCCGAAGAGTCAAACCCGATTTAGGGGCGCAGGTGATTTTGGGACCCTCCTGAGAAATACCACCACTACCCCGCCTACTCGGTTTAAGGTGCTCAGTGACACACAGGCTCGCGTACGGAGTTCTACCGCTTCGGTAGAACCCTCAGCGTCTGATTCCTTTGCCCACCGCTCAATGGAATTGGGTACACAACGTGCTGGAGTCTCAGTCGTTAGTCCAGTAGTCCACCGAACGAACTCTGCATTGGGAAGGGTGAGAACCAACCAGTGAATGACCCATTCCTCGAGGAGTAGTGACGAAGACAAGCCCTTTCCCTAGGTTACAGGACCACCCACGTTCCTCGAACGTTTGACGGGTAACCGCCGAGACGGAGATCTCTCCCATCTGTCTAGGGCGTCCACACCATTTATCCGGTGGTATCTTGGATCGGTATAAAGTAGAGTGCACTCAAGACGGCACCCCGGTAGAGTGCACTCAAGACAGTGGAACACAATGCACTCTCCACTATTAGAAAGATTTCTCTCTCAGCACTGTTTGTTGAGGTCCCTTGCGAGACATGTTTCTCCGTCAGTGTGTAACGAATAACTGCCATTGCCCCTTTCGGAATATCTTCCCCCTTCCTGGAAAAACCGAACTGTGTCCAGAGTGGTGGACCTGGGATTGGACTTGGGATCCCCTGGGTGAATCTAGGAAATGGGTGTGGTTTCGCTAGCTAGAAAGGGTATTCAGTTGCTAAGATACCAACTCCAACGCTCCCAACTTCATTGAGGCACTCAAACTCACACCACCCGCACGGATGTTAAGTTGGTATCCGATGGGAGGGAAATTTCATTATTACAATTTTATAAAATTATTGTAAAACTGGAAAATATTAATAATAATTATATTAGAATCTTGTCTGAAGGTGATGTGATTGATTTTTCAACAAAGCACTGCGACAACAACGGGGATGGTATATATGACAAATTTATCACTTACAAACTTCGCTACAAAACTGGATATTTATAATGTTACAGCTTCAAGTTTTGTTCCGTAGCTTTAATCGTGTTGTATGAAATTTAGCAGTTTGAAAGTTTTGATTTGGAGCAGATAGTAAAGCCAACCCTCCCCATCAGTAGCTACGGGCTGGGATCCTTCCAAAAAATTAATTATGTAATTGTGAATGTATCAGTTCTAGCTTTGGTAAATTTTGTATTAGAAAATAATACATTTTATGAATCAATGTTATATTTTCACACTTTTTAAACTTGTACGAACTGTACAATTATGATTGGGCGAACATTGAATAAATTGATACGGTTTAAGGTTCGAAAAGAAACACCACTCCTACGACCAATTCAGAGCGAGACTGCCTTCCCATGCGCTCGCGCTCCTGTACTCCCCTGATGAGTTCTATCTTCTTCTTGGTGATGGAATGCAGTATGTAATTCTACATATTACAGGTGAGGAAAAAAGGAGAGAGGAGAAGTCTAGGAACTGTTTATGCGCTCATCTATATACTGCATATTTACCCCACATCCCATCATTGGTCATTCACATTGGGGGACATGGTGTGTTTTTCTCTCAATTTAAATGTGTATGAATTATACTCTCTCATTTCTTTCTACATAGTTACGGGACAGAGTTTTTATTTGAAACTATTATTTAATGATTTTAATTAGTTTATTTAATCGAATATGAAATTTTATTTGAATGCAGTAAGCTGTTTCATCCCCTTTCAAACTATTGTATAGGCAACACTATGCTACTATTCTATGTACCTGAGTAATTTAATTCATTAAGTCAAAGGCATTCTGAAAATTCTGTGTTTAATATTATCTTTGAGTGGTCCATACATTTACTACTAGTTCTTTTGAGATTTGAGGTTTGTTTGGGAGCAACAGCTATTGTTGCTCAGAATTCTGAATATATCTCGAATATCTCTGAAGATTTAACTGGATAATTATTTCTAAAGCATTACCTGGACACATGTGAACGATAATAAAGCAATCCATAGGTGATAATACAAGGGAAATGTACGTAAATGTTTCGTTGCGATTTGTAAATCTATCATGAAAATGTATTAATTCACATGTGGAAATACGTAAATTTTTAGATACGTATTTCCGAGAGAATATTTGTTAATTATGGCAATGAGAGCAGGCATGAGTAAAGGACGCCGATTGTCACCACTGAATTAATGAATGGTGCCCGATGTATCGATAAGGATTGACAGAAAAGGGGAAATGCAAATTGAGAGATTTCACATTCACTTGCTGCATTATCATTAGCGGCAGATATCACTGCATGTGAGGTTTGGTTTCCAGATTTCAACAATAGCTTGATACTAGTACATTTAAGCAGAACGAATACAAAAATTGTTTTTGTAATCTTATTGAAATGTATTTGTATTTATTTACATCCCAATTTTAAACCATTCTTTATAAGAATTTTCCTAAATGTGTTTGGTTCAATAAATAAAATTCTAAAATATTTATTAAATTGAAAAACACTTTTGTATTTTACGCCTGGTGAAGACCTTAGTTATGGAGTAATTGCAATGGAGCGAAGAGTTAAATTTATTGGTGTGTGCATGGTCTAATTCGAAGAAATAAATATTATAGAAGATAAACAAATAACCTTGATTCAAATATCTCCTTACAAATATACAAATAAAATTTCGAAATTCAGTTTTCACTACAGCATTGCGAACATATAAATNTAAAATTTCGAAATTCAGTTTTCACTACAGCATTGCGAACATATAAATATTTGTCCCTAAGGACAAAATAACTAGTCAATACGCGGTATTAGTGCGCTGTTGTTATTCCTTCAAATTCAGTAAATATATTTTTATTTGTATTTGATCGGACACTAATGTAGGGCCAAATATGCATTGTTCTATTTAAAAATCAAAATTAGACTCAAAATGATTGCACCAAAAACTTTATTATATTAAATTATTTTCTCTTTTTACTACTTTTCTTTGTGAAAAGTTCACTTCTATATCTGTATTTGTTCAGGTGATATTTATCAGGTGATCGCTGGTTTTTAATCGCTCAGTATTTATCACAACCAAAAAATAAAGATATGAATTAAAGAGGTATAATATTCATGTTGGATTTTCTTAATTTCAGAAGGAGAAAACGGCCGTTGTTGTACTATTTAAATAATAATGACAACACTAAATTATTTATTTAAAAATTTAACTAAATCATACATCCGAAAGTACGCCATAAATATTGATATTATATTTTCCTACAAATAATTCAATACTAGCGTCGTATTTGTAGCTTTTGCTCTCGCGAATTTTGTGATAAGCTTGTTCATTACGGTACTATTGCCTATTATTGAATACGATCAACACATTAGTCCGAGGAAAAATTACTTTAGCAGAGGTGGGTTCTATATACGGACTTCTCGGTTATGAGCCCAGCTTCCCCTGCACCACACAGTTGCTTGGAATTCAGAAATATTTGTCGCTATTTTATGATGTGAATATCCCATGTGCACCTGGATATAAAGTGCGCTTTCCGCGGAAGAAAAATTCCGGTCTGAAAATTAATTTGAATTTTCCCTTCAAAAAGAAGTGTGTGTGAGAAATAGCGTATGTTACAACCGATTTTCTATGATATCATTTTTTGTCACTAGACGAGTGATATTTGGTTTTTTCTTATCGAAAACATTTTGACAGAAGATATAATAACAACGACACACCCAAGATTGAATATTTCGTGTCCGTTTTTCCTTTGTTTATTCCAAAAATTCGCTTCAATGATCTATTTTAACCAAAAGTAATATTCTGTTATATTGACCTTTAAATTTTCTTCTAAAAAGTAGTGTCAGGCGTCGGGTATTGCTTTTAGTCTACCAATCATGTGAATCTCGCCTTTCATTATAATTGTTCCAGCAATTTGGAATTAACGCTGGTATTTAATTGAATTTTCACAAATTCAAATTGAAGCTATTCTTGAGAATTTGGAAGCATCCTCTATAAAACTGACATATTGGGGGAAATATTACTATTATCTTACATAATTATATCATAGTTAACGATACTCAAAAACAAATACTTCAAAACTCGGAAGTCTTGGATACTTGTACGCTTTATATTATACTCTGATGCAACTCCATATTTATGTTCTGATGCACACCCATGAGGAAAGTATTTAAAAGTATTTAAATTTAATGGAACACACAATATAATAGTAGGCAAGAGAATCAACAAATGTAAAAGTAATCACTCTATTGAACTAGTTATATTTTTTATTATCTTTGGAGTGCGCTGAAATGTTAAATAGATCACTGAGAAACCTGGCCAAAACTATTTTATTCAGTAAATTTGGTGAATTATTACAAAAAATCGTTTTTATTTATATTAACAAATGTTATGTCTATTGTTTATGTTAAAAATTATGTAGAGCTTCTTTTTAATTGTTTATATAGATTTGATACATAACCTCTCGAATCAAAAATACATTTAATATAACATGACATTTGTTTATACACACATAAACGATAATTCCCCATAATCCACCAAATTCACGGGATAAAAAATTCTTTTGGCCAGGTTTCGTCTCAATGTACTCCACGAAGCGGTGTTGAAAAACTTGTGTTCACTAACACCGTGTTCATCTCCCTTTAGAGCGCTTGATCGGAATTATTGAGATGGTCCCTTGCTTGCTTCCGGAGAGTAAATTAGTTTACTGTCCTTCAAGTGGTCCTTCAAGCAATTTATAACTGCTTTTTAGACAATTGTTTAAATAAAAAGGGGGGAAATGAGGTTTGAGGAATGAATTTTACAATATCATTGTTTAAATCTATCTTTAAAATTTGCCACATCTCGAAGAGATTTTTACAAATATTTTTCCCTAATAAAAGTTATTTTAAACTTGTTTGGTAATTCGATTACAACAAGAAATAGGAGTAAAAGTTGTATCATTTCATTTTGACAATAAATTTATTTATTTATTTAATCTGAGCGAACCCTCTAATAGCGGCTTCCAGTCACAGTTCACACATTGGTAGGACCAATGGAAGTCAAATATTTGTGTCCCAACAAACAAAACTCCTCAATCACTTTGAACCGCGTCAAATCTCGATTTTCGCAGAGCGTGAGCGCTAAAGTTGCCCTAACAAGCGAGTGTTGTGAAGCAGCGCAATGCCGTCGTGTGTAACGGGGAATGAGAGAGGGGGGTGAGGGAGAGAGAGAAAGAAAGAGAGAGGAGGGTGAGGTTGAAGGTTGCGAAGAGAAAACGACAAACGCATCGCTTTGGCTGAAGAGAGTGCAGGTGTCGACTGGATGCAAACAATGAGAACAAGGATCTAGGTGTCGCGTAGCAACGAGAGATGACGCGGCACCGTCGACGCCGCAGGCTGGAAACGACGCTAATACAAACTGTTGAAAGTGACATCGGAAAGGGAGAAATTTTGGTGTCAGAAGTTGTAGAGGAAATGATGGATATGCGCATGAAATATCAATGGCGTAATTCGGAAACAGAAATCGGAGATAATTAATTGAATTATGAGCATACAATTGTTTATTTAATGATGTCTCCTGGAGTTATATTACCACTTATTTTTTGTTATTTTTCTTTGCCTGTGAAGTAAAAATTGGGTTCGTGTATATGCTGTCGCAAATAAAAATATTTTTGACGTAAGATGTTTATGGATGTTCAACACATTTCCTTTTTACTCAAATTCTCTTCAATACAAAATTGGTCAGGTTATTCCATAAAACAAATTTCTTTAAGGCATAAATATAAATATTGGGGTGATTTTTTTTGTTCTGGCACAATTGTATATTTCCTATTTCATTCTCGTTTCATGAGGAATCAATTTTTTCTGTTTTTTTTTCTTTTTTTAGCGCCTGAAACTTGCATAAGTACATCGCTTTGAATTTCACCGACATGACGAAGAAGCCCAAATAGTAGTTTTTTATGTGCTCTGGCATTTGAAACGATAACGCGTAGACCCCCCGTCACAAATTAGTTCACGTCACGCCTCACAGAGTGCACAGATTGTGCAACGAGATAACTTTAACGTGACCACGAAGCGGGAAACATCGCCCATTATTCCACTCACCAGTCAGATAGAGGAATATAAAAAAAGGTTACCAACAGGAGGAATGAGAAACTCGGCAGACATTGCCATTCAGAAGAACCTTGGAGACGTACGACTTCCATTTCCGATCGGTGTTCTAGCCCAGCTTCACGAATCACGTCGACCTGCAGTCCGTCAAATATTTGTCTCCTTTTTCATCTTTTTGTGCTCAGTCTTTCCTCAAAAATACTCTCTTTTTCCCAGCGCGGAACACTCTACATTTGACGAAGTACAAAAAAATATCCTTTTTTGAGTGGAATGCTTCTTCTTCATCCTTAATTCATTTCTCTCATTTAAGGTGGAACTGGCGCTTCAAGTTAGCCAAATCACTGAGAAGTATAAATGTTTTATATAATTTTCATTGTAATTGTTTTATAACACAACATTACGATTTATAATGACGAAAATACACGACTGAATTTCTATCTTTCTGTTCATAGTAAAGTATAAACAATACTCGGGCACTCACTTCACTAGTTTGAAATTCACAAGGACACGTAAAAAACATGACGGCGGAGCGCAACGGTTTCGTGAGGTATCGCACCTCGGGAAAAATGACACGTATTTTTTAATGTATGGTAACATATAAATAAAAGTGATGTTAAAATTTCTACGAAAAATTTACTATAAATCAAAGTAGACTTGCATCATTTTCGTGATTTTTTTGTTGAAAATAAGTTTTTTTTCTAAGACGCAATGTATTGCACTATCAATTATAATTGCAATTATTTCATTTAAATTACCGATGATATATGGTTTTCAATTACAATAAGATCCACGTACTCTGTTAATTATGCTGATTTAAGGTATTTTAGTGATTTAATTCTACCAACGCTAGTGCAACCTTAAGGAGTAGGAAATCAGTGTTCAAATGAAAGAAAACTTTGAGAGACGAAGGGGAAAATCTTTTTCATATTTCACAACACTGCTTAATAAAACTGTCAAGAAAATGTAATTATATTCTAGGTGGATTTGAAATAAATTAGTTTTTTGAGTTTTTTAAATTTTTGATATACCCTGACATATTGATTCAAGATAAACTTGTCCCCCGCAAATATATTTTAATTCATTTTTCTTATAATAAAGATATCCAGAGTGCCATTATAACGATGTACTTTGAAAATATATTCCATGAAACATTGTTGGCAAATTAGTAGAATTGCTCAATTCTGACTATAATTGACAATCACGAGAGATGTAATTATTTGTCACTGATAGGGAATAACCATGAGATGTAGAATTGGGGAGAAGTCGGAACGGGGGAAATTCCCTGGTTTCCTCTCATTCAATTCGAACCATGTTGCAAATTGAGGATGAAACGATGCCGCCGTAGTTTTTATATCGGGAAGTCGGGAGATATGTATGAGTGTCGCAAGTCTTGATAATACGCCGCCCCCCGTGTGGTTTGTGTCATGGATCATTAAAGATGCATGTTTCCTTATTGCGTTTATCACGTCAACAATATTTCTTCACAAAATTTACAGTGATACATTAATTTAACTACAGGGTTGAAATATAGCTTCATGTATTCACAATTAATAATACTAATAAATAATTATTAATTATAATAATAGCTTGGTATGAAGTTCAAAGAGTTATCTTTCCCGATGCACCCAAAACAACAATTGGAGAAAGGAACTATACTTCATCTTCATTCTGAAAGTTTTAAGCTCCATCTTGAATCATTTTATTTAACATTTCATTTTCTACAAATCATCGTATATTCGAAAATTTATATTAATTGTTTGTCAAATTAAAAATATATTATTTATGATTTAATCATGCATTACTATTTACTTTGAAACAATTTGATATTTCTCTAATAAATTTGTAAATAAAGTTTACATGTTGTACACGTAAAAATTATGTAAAATGTGTTAGACGCCATATATCATTAAATCATACAAGATTAGCTGAGTTACTAGTATATCATATACGTGCTCACCTGAAACTATGAATATTTTAAGAAAAAACCAATTTATAAGAGTTGATTGAAAATCAAATTGTTTATCACTTTAATCAGTCGGACATACAACTTTCCTAATTGCCTAGCTCGTTATTCGTAACAAAGCTGATGTAATTACATTTTTAATCTGTAATTAATTGACTGTTTGGTATCTCCTTTACCACCTACGCTTCAGAATCTAATCCTGACAAATCTGAAAAATAAATAAATAAAATTTGTCACTGGAATTGAAGTATTTATTGAAAATTGTACAACGTATACTCAAATCACAAATCAGTACTCATATCTCTGAGTTTGGAAAATCAAATGCAGATATATTCTTTCTGCCACTCAAGTGACACTTAATTTATTGTTCAAAAGAGTAAACAATGTGCAAGAAAGTTATGATGAGTGCCGCACGGGGGAATTGTCCAAGATTTCTAAAGACAGAATAAGTGAGAATGCATAGTAACGTGGTACAATCAGTGGTTGCTGTCGTTAATTTTAATAACTATAGACCATAGATGGTCTAGTTCTTAAATTACTTCCCCATCATATTTCATGGTATCTGAGTCTTCGCATGAAAAACTTTTTTTAGTGTGTTTGTCTTATAAAAATGCTAATGTAAAAATTATTAGAGCCTTCGATTCTTACGTATACGGAGTAAAAATATCCAAGCCAACACAAGTTAGATCCAATTGGTATGAAGTCTTTCTGAAATTGAATATCAAATAAAATAGTGCAACTCGGAGTGCAACATCGCTTATCTCCGATTGAAAGAATACTACTCTCCACGTACCAAGTTCTCTACGTTTGTTCTTTCCGTAAGAGCATAACAATTTAATAAACGGACTATTTCTAATTTCAACATTCAATTGATTTCGTAGAATGGAAATAACTGAAGAAAAGAAAAACACTTTAAAATCAAATAATGAGAGAAAAAGGCTCTTCATATTTGATCAGTTGAAAGTAACCCAGCTCAATGTGCATGAAAGAATATGCAGGCAAATAATATTCTTCAATTATGTATTTGATCTTCATATCGGAGAATTGTATGGTAAAGATATTACTGAAAATATAATGGTGACAAATAATAAGACTCGAAGAAAATTCATTTAGATTTTGAAATACATGATGTATTTTGAAGACTTTTTCGTTCATATATCTAAGTATAGAAGTATGTGCTCGATAATTGTACACAAGTATGTGCTTGATAAATCATTCACAGCTAAGAAGTTCAACATTTAAACGTAATACTTTTTACTAATACGCAACAAGTTTGGATAGACGAATGCGGATATACTTCACTCAAAATGTGAACTTTAGCGTGAAATTTAGGTCGTTCCCTATTAGAGCTGCATCAATGTAAGCGAGGACGTTGAAAAAGCAAAATGCATGTAAAGTTTTAATGGTTTCGTTGATGTTATCCTAAAGTTTCCTAATTATTTTTTGGGCTTCACAGCGTGAGGGATTACTTGAAATAATCGTTTTGATCACAACTTGAGAGCTTCAGAGAATATCCGGAACGTGGACATCTTACTTAATAAGGTCATACTGGTTCAAGATGTCATCTTCTACCCCGAGGACACTGAGCAAAAGATCAGTTGCGTTGGAAGAAAATGTTGAAAAGGCAGTAGTGACGATGATGTCAAAACCAGGCACGGAATGAAGAAACAAAAAATAAGAAGAAATGAAGAGAATAAAAAAATAGTTCATGAAATCATGAGTTACATCATTCAGTTTTCTTATGTTTACTTTTGTGAAAGAAGACGTCTATGGAGATATATTTTTCCTTTGTCAAAAGAACACAAAAATATAAAATTTTAGACCATTCGGAATTCTGAGATGTGGTTGTGCGTACTCGTCTTTTACTTCTGGGTACTGCAGTTCAAATTGCACTAGTACCAAGGGGAATATCTTATAGCTTCTACAGCAGATAATCTCCCGTCTCCTCTGCCTTTCATTCTTCCCTCATCATTCATTCATTCACTCATTTATTCACAACCCACTTTGTCGGGATATCATCCCCGTCGAGGACGTTTTACATAAAGGTAAAAGCACTTACTATTGAGAGAAAATTGCGACTACGTTTGATTTTTGTGCATATCCATAATCAAAATAGAAATAACACAAAATTATTTTAAAAATATTAATGTAAATAATTTCTTAAAAATATGAAGGGCCGCGTATTATTAGCACATTGAGGACAATAAGCTAATTTTCTATCCGGAGGCAGCAAGGAACCATCCCATCTATTCCAATCAAAATGACAATAAAAACCTAATTAATTGCTAAGAAGATAATGTACAAATGCGATCCAATTTTTCGTACAGATAATAATATTATGTATTAACACAACTTTGAATTGTTATAAATTACTTTTAACCGTAATATAACTCTGATACAAAAATACAACGGGTGATCAATTTAGATTTTATAATTAAAATGTACTAGAAAAAAAATTTAATATTATAATTTGAATTATCATTAATTTCATTCTTATTGAATTACAAGAAAGATGATTTTTGACAGTGAATTAGATGATGTTCAATCTATTAGTGTTTTTTATGTCTTTTGGAAGGGTCAAAGTAAGAAATCTGGTCAACGATTGCTAAATAAAATGCTTCATTTTCGCAAATTGAGATTGAATCCCTATTGCGGTGAATATTAATCTTCTCTCTGATGTTATGCTGATGAACTGGTTATTCAGACATACCACTTCAGTATTTTCGATTTCTTAAAAAATACAAAAAACCAGCTACGAAACTTGTGCTCTTAAATGGCGGAGAAAGTAAAAGAAAGTAATACGATGATATGTTGCGTAGGGAAATAAACATTTCTGAGAAGTGGAGTTAAGAACAGAGTACGAGTGCATGATAGGGAGAGAGAAATGGAGCAAGAGAGAGAAAGAAAGATAAAGTGTAGAGGGCGGAGATGCTTGGTGGTGCCCGAGGCAGTGACTGTTTCAGGGTCGTGATAACTAACTCTGGCTGTAGAGGTAGGAACGGGTTGTGAAGAGGCTAAGTTTCCTGCGGGTAGGAAGAATGTTTGTGTCACGTGTCAGGATACGTCCTTTGCAAAAGATTTAGAAACGTTAGGCATGAGTATAGTGCTTAAAAATTCTTCATAATTTTCCTGTCTTTTTGTTTAACTAGCAGATTTACCTGGATTTTTTTATTTCTTTGTATTTACATTAAGATATACTTTTACATTCCTGTATTTTTTTTTAATAGTTTAAATACGCACGTACTAATACCTTTTTAGTGGTTAGAATAGGGATTTATTGAAAATAAAACACCGTTGAAAAATAATATCTTACCGAAGCGTTCGTCATTATCCATAAATTGTCTCCCGATAGAACTGAATACAACCATACCAGGCATTGTTACAATGCTGCTAAGGAAACATTCTTTGAATTTAGTTTTGTTCGGTCGTTTCCTACTAATATTTATTTGTTTTTAATTTTATTAGCTTGTTGGGTTCTTACAATTAATTTGTGTATAATAATCTTCTGCTATTACATTTTCTTATATAATGAAATGTTTGCATAGATAATTAATTTTTAAGCCAGAGAGCAATTTGATTCATTTGAAACCTCGTAATATTTTTCATGCTTTAACAGTACACGCGAGTAAATTATTAGCATCTATTTAGCTCTGATTTCAGTACAACTTATTCGAGTGACACAAATTACTATCTTACTTTGATTACCTCTGTAGAGTGCGTACATCGATATTTGTTGTTACCATAAATACTTAATCAATGCTCTTTGGTGAACTAAAGGACACAACATATATTTTAATTTAATAAAAGAAGTTTGGTACCTAAATCTTAAGGATTATTCCAATTGTGAAAAAAATGTTTGTAACAAAATTTAATTTATAAAATTTAAAATTTAATAACATGTTATATTTTGACATTTGAAGTTATACAAATTTTCATCATTGAAGAGATTTTGTTTTTTTGTTTTTGCCATTCATAAATTGGGTGGCTTGCTCAGCATCTACCTTCATGTTATTCATTCATTGTATCTCTTATTTACTGTTGCCAATGAGTTTAATAGGTGATTTAGAAAAACGATTTGCCGTGTGCATTAAGTCATATTTTAAATTAAAAAAGAACATTTAAAATTCTCCATTCAACCAGGATTTAAGGTACTAAATAAACGCAGGAAGGCATGTTATGATACGTAACATGATTATCATGTGTATCGAAACACTATAATTTGTACTATATATAGTTATTGTGTTACTATAACAGAACGATTTTTATTTTATGATTTACCATAAAATTACTTTGATTCGTAACTGCGGCGAAGTTAATATATCAGAATGTTTTAGCGCATGATATTAAAAGAGACAATGAAAAGATATGTACATTAAAAGACATAGAAAACAACGAGAATCACGAAAGCTGAAGTCGCGCTTAACGAAGCAATCTTCCTCGACACACATATGGAAGCATTCCCTTTCGATCATAACGGCTTCTCCATAGCCTAGTAGCAATCGATATTGCTATACAGACTCATTCACAGACCAGATGTTTATGGTGACTGCAATGTGGGGGAGATGCGATCGCATGAGGCAAGTTGTGTGTGAGAAGCTATAAAAGAAGCAGAGAGTGACATCGTTAAACAGAATGCGAAAGATGACACTGTAGATAGAAATGGAAGAGAGATCTATACAAACTTGCCAGGAAGGTAAATGGTTCAATATTTTCAATATACTATTGTGTTGTGATTAGGTCACTCAAGTTTCATTACTATAATATTACTTCTTAATTAACTAGTTTTATTAATCGAGCAAAAATGCATATGTATTTGTATTTAAACACGTACAAATATCGTAACACTTCCTCCCCTGCCTCTGCCTTAGGACCCTTGATCGGAATTGATAGAATGGTCCCTTGCTTGCTTCCGGAGAGTAAATTAGTTTATTGTCCTCCACGTGGTCATACGCATTTTGACCTGCTTTTTTGACAATCAATTTATTTATATATCAGAATAAAACCAAACAATTTCGATCAAATTTAGATAGTATTTTAAAAATAGTCTTTACCTCCTAATTCTTCTTCTTCTTCCTAGCGTTATCCCGCTGGTGCAGGGTCCCTAATTCTTATCTCTTAAATAATTTTCGTTATAAAGGAACAGTATAGGTTTTTTCCCTCCGATTTTACGAATTGATCTGCAACGAGAAACGAAATTATTTTCGTTGCTGAGGGAACCTGGAAAAGGAAGAAATACATAATAGTATTACAATTTAATAAACAAGTTAATAAATCTTGCATTTTGCTATTTGCAAAATGTTCTTCTTCTACTTCCTCACTACTTTCAAGAGAACATAATTGATAGAAAAGCTGGGAGATAGGTTATACTGTTAATCTCACATTAATTATCTCTTGGAGCTAAGTAAGTTCTTGAAAATTATCACTGAATGATACGGGGAAGATTACCGTAGGACTGCGATGGATAATGTGAAGGTACGGAGTTCATGATTGTTACCTTACACATTCATTGTTTTACTTTAACGTCAGGAAAACTCCGTCGTACATTTATATAAAACTAAAGGAAATAAACGATTTTTTTGGTTTGCCAGTCAATATTTTTCAGAGTGAAATAAGACATAATTTCATAGCTCGTAGATTACAAAACCATCCTAAGCTGTCGCACGACGAAAAAGAAACAACTCACTTAAGATGCAAATGATATGTCATGGAGAGAATACTGTTAAGCTTTCATCGTATTTCATGATAATTACAAAAAAAAAATACAATCAAGGTTCATGTTCTTGAATACTGTTTTCAAGAGCCCTATTCAAGAGCCAGAAAGCGTTGTCGGCAGTGGTGGTGAAAATACGAACCACGTGCATAAAACAAGCGAAGTGAGCTGTGAGAGGATCTGAATAGGTGTGTTCCTCACGCAGAGATTATGCCCACTGCGCCGAAAAATGAAGTGCCTCTGCGGAGGAGCGGAGATGCGTTACTTGTGTCCAAAGCTTGGAGAACGAACACGGGATGAAGAAGGTATAACGTGGGAAGAACTGGCAGACGAAGAAACCGTATCGGCTGTGAGAGATGGTGTAGCGTGAGAAAGGCGCGGGAAGTTTATGACGACAATGGAGGGGTTGTAAAATAATAAAAATGCAAGTGCAGAAGGAGAACCTTTGATCTTGGAGTGACGATGGGGTAAGGAGTTTGGAGCAATAAAACTATGAAGTAATATAATAAAATTTATCTCACAAGTAAGTTGTTTGGGAACAATAAACTGATATTTGTTCTTTTAAATTACAATTGAAAATACCTCTAAAATATTTACGAATGATATTATGAATAGCATGATTGAATATTGCATACTCGTGAAGTATATATGATAAAGGTCATAAATTTATTTTCAAATTATTAACAATCTGAAAAGGAGGCAAAAAAGTCGGAGTCTCTAAGGGCCGTACAATAAATCATGACAGCATAATTTTATGTGTGTTTAATATCACATCATGAGATTAAGTTGTCATTATTTTTTATTATCACCATTTTCAAAACTAATTAATTTAACGTATTGTATTTTACTGAAAGCATTATGAACAAAAAGGACGATGAGAATCAAAATAACATGAGCTGTTTTAAACAACGCATGCTAAATATCAACGTCCAAGAATCGTCACACATACTGCGGTAGTGAAGTATCACCTCTGTTTGGATGAGGATTACTCAGATTTTTTAAAAATCATCCCAATAAAACATCTTAAAATACGGGAATAATTTTAATAATGTACTAAAGCAGAAGACCATAAATTTATATGACGTAAGAAAGGCGTGACGAAGCGTAGAACATGTGATTCACGGCGTCGATTATGACGATGTTGACCGAGCAGCAGAACTTACGCTTTCAAGCTTAAGCCCTACATTTAAACATACAATTGTTGGAAAAATGAGTTATTGGCTAATCTGAGAGATTGTATTGTTGCCATCAACACTACTAAACACCAAACATTCAAAATAAAAAACGTTGCGAACGACACTATCTCCTTTTTTGACATGAGAAAACAAACAAATGATTTCACATCGTAATATATCACAGTGAAATATGAAACATTTATGTATCCAACTAATCTTCAAATTATAATGTCTCATACTGTTTTTAAATAATATTTCGTAAAAATCATATGAGTAGTTTTAATGGGGTTGAGTTGCATCTTTGTTCCGTACCTGCTTCTCAACGAGAGAATATGGATTCGATTCTCTGCGTCGAGCTCCTAAGATTTTCAGTTGGATATTTATGCTGGAATCTACCTTACGATGCTCTTGTAGCCCTTCATCTCTCCTCCGCCCATTCCCCCCTTCCTTACTCACGTTGTCGGATTAGAATCTCTGGAGACCCGGGGTTGGTATCGCGAAGAAGTCCCTCGAAGAGTTGCGTTTTTGTATCAACCTTAAAAAGTAACACTTCTAATAAAAGTAAAAATTTAACAAAAAGTTATGGTTAACCTCACTACATATAACAATTTTCAGAAGAAAAAAACTCGCAAGATTGTGATGGTCAGGTTTAATAGAAATGTCAAAAAATGATATATAGTGTAATAATATTGCGAGTTTAATTAAAACCATTTTTGTCTTCACTTTTCTGCGGAAAAGTCCTTCAATTTATTGATTATAGAACCATATTTATTAATTTATAGAATTTTGAAATTGGCTTCATTAATAGACCCAAACGCTCGCCAATCTTCGGGGTATATACACACTGCGCAAGTTCAGTGAATTTGAATTATGCCAACATGTCTGAAGATTTAAGTATAGTCGTGAAACAAAAATCTTTATCAGGGTACGGAGCGCCCGAGCAGTTGAGTCCCGGTGCAAGCATTTCCGGTTACTTCTCCCCCCCCTCCCTTAGATTCGCTTACCTAGTATAAACTTACCCAATGTCCTAGGACTTATAGATTGGCGCGCGTGATACGGTAAATAAACGGCGGGGCCAGGGAGTAGTAGTGAGGTCAACCAACTCGGCTTGAAGCTGCGGTAAATTCTCACTTTACTTTTTTCATCCATGTAGTTCGCGTCGTATCAGTACCTCCAAACGACGCCTCTTTTAAAACAGATAGAAAACATGGTTACATGGAAACAAAGTAGTAGAAAATGGTTGTATTTAATTTAGTATAATGAAATATCCTTTCTTAGTCGCTCAAATCCTACAAATTCTTATCGATATTACGAAAAATTTGAAACATTCTCAGCATGTGTTAAAATATTGTAAATCATATCTCTGATTATTGAACGTCAGTTTCAAAAGCTGATTTAGTATTTTTGGCAAAAAAATGTTTAAATAAAGAGAGAAAGTTGAGCGAATTTTATCATTTAAATGATGTGAAAAAGAGTATGGTGTAACACGCTGTTGTACATGTTGAAATTATAAGCGCACATTACTTGGGTTTTAATAAAGTTTGGAAAATATCGGAGGCAGCTGGCTACTTCCCTCACGCTTTGTTCGTATAGTATTATTCATTGGTACGTATCCACGCGAAACACGCCTAAAAAGCTACTCGGTGTCGGGGTGCAATTGCACTTACGGCACGACCGATAAATTTAGTTTTCCAACCTTAATTGAAGCCCAAGTTTTGTACGTTTATAATTCCTTCGTGTTCAACAGAATTGTCTCATAGTTACACCATACTATTTTTCATCTCATTTACNTGGATTATCCTAAATGTTTTGTAATATTTTGTAGCCCTGATGAAGATAACTTTCGCACAATTTTCTCTCTTGATTTAAATTTTGTTTGCAAAATACGCAAATCAACTATTTAAATATGTAATTTTGACAATACTGTCAAGTAATGTCTGTACTATTGAGTACTGTGTAAAGCATGAAGGTGTATTACTTATTTATAAGATGTATTACTTATTTGCAAGTAATACATGCTGAGAATGTTTCAAATTTTTGTCATAATTTATAAGAATTTGTAGGATTTGAGAGACTGATATAGGATATTTCATTATACTAAATTAAATACATGTTTTCTACTTCTAAACTTCATTTCCACGCAACCATGCATTCTATCTTTTAAAAGAGGTGTGTGTCGTTTGACGGTACTGAATGGACACCAGCACTATCGGGTGAAAAACGTAAGTAGGAAAGTAATTTACCGCCGCTTGCAATGGGCGAGAGTAGCTTAACCTTCCTACTACACCCTGGACGCGAGTATGTTCAACTGGAAATTGCTTAATTTTCATGTATTATATTCTGGAAGACTTTTTTTTATTTGACCTTCTGGTCACCTTGTATATTTGGCTCATGCAAAACAAGGTTCTTTAATTTTTTGTTCTTTTGCATTATATGTTTCCTTCGCGCAACATTGCTGTAGCGTTGCTTGCCCCTGCCACGGGGAGGCGTGAGCGAATCTACTGTCCTATTGCTCTGCGAATTTGTGTTATTTTGTCTATGCACGTCGTAAATAGCTCATATTCCTTCTGTGTAAATTTATGCTTGTGTTAAATTTAAGATATCCTGTCTGCTGTATTCCTTAATGTATTCAACTTTTCTTGTCCGTATAAAGAGCATTCCCACAGTATGTGCTCTTGACTTTCTTCTGCTCTATTGCGTTGGCACATATTGTTGTCAGTCTTCCCTACAATAACTATATTTTTAAATAACACCTAAAATCTCCATGCCCTGTAAGATATTGCACTGCATTTTTCTTCGGTTCGAACAATTTTCTGTTGTTGTTTTTTTTTTCGACGAAAATTAACTTTGGGTATATATTTATACGTTACACGTCCTTTTGTACTGTTGTTCCATCTTATTTGCCATGCATCCATTAAGGCTAGTCTAATCTTTCTTCTTACTTTTCTGTGTCCTCCTTGTAATTGTTTTTCATTTATAGTTATTACTCCTGTTGTTTGTAATATATGTCAAAATTTAATTTTCTGAACATACAAATCTATTGGCAGTACTCCTTTCAGTATGTTTAGCGCTTCAGTAGGTACCGCTTCCCAACAGTGTATCTCTATTGCACGTAGTTTTTTCTCAAAATTTACTTTTACTACTCGTTCCCCTCATATCGTGCATGTACATGATATTATTATTCGTAGAGCATCAACATATAATACTCGTAATTCTTGTCGTGAAATATTATAGTATAATATTCCTACTCTCATCATACTATGCAATATTAGTATTTACCCTTTGCTTAACATGTTGTAGGTGACCTTCCAACTGTAATTTCTGATCTACATGAACCCCCGAGTACCTTTCAAAACTTGTAGCTTTCGTCCATTTAATCTGAGTATTATATCTCGTCTTTTTCTCTTTGCATATCCAAACCATCGAACTCGAGTTTTTGTCGTTGACAACGTTAATCCTCTCATCTTACACTCCTCCACATTTGTCCAATGCTCTTTGAGCTTCCTCTTTAAGCTTTTGCTGTGAATTTCCCTCTATAACTAAAACTATATCGTCCGCGTATGCTACATTTTTTTCTCACTGCCTCCATATTCCATAGTACGTTGTCAAATATTACCCTTCAGAACAATGACCCACTGAAGGAGTCCTATGGACGTCCCACCGAAGAATCACGAAGTATTTTTTCATCTCCATATTCTAGCAACATTGTTCTGTCTGTAAAGTGTGATTTCTTTATATTTATAACGTATTTTGGCAATTTCTTTTCTTCAAGTGTACTTATAATATCTTCCCATCGTGCGTGATCAAAGACCCTGCAATATCAATGTACATATATGCAAAGTAACGCGCCTCTCGTTTTGTTATTAAATGTATGTTATTTAATGCCAATAATGCATCCGCCGTACTGTTTCCTGGTATAAACCCGTAGTGTTGCTTATTCATTTTCCCATCTTTGTATAAATGTTGCAGGATTCTTTGTGTTAAAATTCTATCAAATATTTAATTAATGTTGGAAGAAGTGATATACCGGGTTCTTCAGTGCTCTGTCCTTTCCCTTTAGGAATAATTCTATTTTTGATATTTTCCAACATTGTAGAAAATAATGGGTCTCTAAACATTCATTATATAATCGAGTCATCGATTGTAGTAATATCGTTATATTCTTCTGCACCATCTCATGCAAAATATTGTCAAATTCCGAAGCTCTTTTCTTCTTTAACCTATTCACTGCTTGCAACACTTCACTTTCCGTTATTTTTTCTATTTCACGAAAAAAATATTAGTTGGATAGATCAGCTTAATGTTAGCTGTGATAGCTCACGCGTTGGCTGTCTAGCGGACAGACAGCAACATTAGCTGCTACTGCTTATGCTGTAGCTGCCCTAAAAGAGTTTTTGTTTGAACAAGACCAATTTTCTAATTCTGCGGAAGCTAACGCTGTTTTGTCTTGGAGGAAGAAAGTTACAAGTTAACAGCTATAGCTTATAAGTTTTGCGCGGAACAGTTCAGCCTCGCTCAAAAATCCGACTTAGCTACAAGAGCTGTTGTTTGTTCCTCGCCGCTGATCTCGTTCGTAGTTGTCGCTAAATGACAGTCGGCTGCGCCGCCTTCAATATATTCGTACTTTGACTCATGACAGGCGATTCATTGCAACGACTAAACGACGTCATCCCGACTTTGCCAAGTCCGAAACTTGAAGTCTAGACGACGAAAATTTACAATGTTTTCTCGACGTCGAGCAGCCGTACACTGATGATATTTTGAAGTTTTGGAGGTTAATATTGCGAATACATAATTATAATTTTAAATAATAATATTTTTAAATGTATTCTTCTAATAAGAATAAATTTCAAGAATATTCAAAATAAAGAAACGTTTGTATACATAAAAACTACTTTCTTGGTATTTAAAGATATATTTTTCAAGATTTCAGATGATTACTCTTTTACGTATTTACTATTCATGGTACCAATACTATGGTGACAACTCTTAGACAGCGTAACACAAGACAAAGAAATTGTACTGTAGTAGCTTAGTAGTAACGTTCGCGCCTTCAGAGGGAGAGAACCGTGAATCGATTATTGGAAGACGGACGTCGAAAAGAAAGAACGTTTGCATTACCCATGTGATTAAACAAGGAAAGACCATGGAGTTGTAATAAAAATGAATATAGTCGAGATAGTCGTAAAGAAAAGAAAGCTTGCAGATGAGTCGACGTCGACTCACGTCGAATCAATATTAAATGCTTACTGGTTGGCAACATCCTGTACTATAGTTTCTCTTGTCTCATCTTGTAGATTAACCACATAAACTGTGAGATTTAATGCTGTACGCTATGGTACAGAAGGTCCGCCTTGGTATGAATGTAGTTATAATACTCATATATTGTAAGCCCCATATTGATTTTTGTATTGACGTTTCTAACTATTTCGTTTTGCTCGTACTATTGCCTCATTATATTGCAATTTAATTTTCCAATATGTTTTGAGCTCGTTTGTTCCTTCACACCTCCATCGTCTTTGTTTCTGCAATATATATCTTGCTTTATTTAATGTCCTCTTCAGCTGTCTTAGTTATTTCGTCCACCATTTATTTTGTTCTCATCTTGTTTGCTTCCTTCGTGTGCATTATGCTGTCACCTCTAATAACGTTAACTATACAACATTCACTTTTTCTTCTACATTCATCCTGTACTTTTTTCCCTCAGCTGATTATGTTTGGTTCTCATCTTCTCCAAATTTATTCTTCGAAAAGTTTTTGGTTGATCCATCCGTGTTTTCCTGAATGCCCTTGATTGTATTTCTATTCCTATGACTTTGTGATCACTTAAGAGACCATCAAATACTTTCCATTTCGTTATATCCCCTGTGCTTCGTTTGTTCGCCAGAGTGATATCTATTGTTGATTCCCCTCTATGTCCAACAAATGTTTTAACTCCATATTCGTTCTTTAATATTAATCCATGTTGTAATATGAATTTCTCTAACTTTCGACCCCTATTATTCGTACATCTATCTCCTATACACTTCGTTCTGGTATTTTAGTCCATGAATAATAGTAAGTCTGTATGTTTGTACTCTTGCATTTTCTGTGATATATGGTTTAGATCATCTTGTAAATTTTTAATATACCAACAGTAATAATATATTAGTGTTAAATCTATTCCGTGTTTACGATACAAAACTACCTAACAATAACGTGTAGTATATTTGCAGTTCTAAGACTTCTCCACTTCCATTGAAAACCATTGCTGACCACGATGTTTTCCCAGCTATTACTCAGAACTCCATATGCATATATTTCGACTAATTTTTTGCGTATATTTCCTGAAAACAACCTATTGTGTATTTTCCTCGTCGTTTATACTCCCCCATCTCCATGGATGGTATTTTTTCTCTCTGTGTAATCTGCTGGAGTTTTCTAATCATATCGTATGTTATTTATTATTTTAGTCTTTGCTACTTTATATTGCTACGTATTAAAACTACGTCGAGGAGTAATGTAGAGTGAGTTAAACCAATTTATTTTGTGATTTCCGTAGTTCCAGAACCCCGCTGCACATTAACTGATTTGCCAGATATACAAGTAAGCATAAGGTGCAAAAATGTAACGTGTACCGTGCATATTCGCACAAAAACATTTCATCTTGAAAAACAAAATTTGAGATTCACCCGATATTTACAATAAAATATTGTGCTATGAAGATAGTGTAATATTAATATCTCTTATATGCTACAGAAAAAAATTTGAATTATTTCTTTTCGGTATTTTTTATTAATTGTTTTCTATTTATAGATCCCTTTCGGGTGTATTGTTCTTATATGTACGGAAATTGGTTTAGGTGTGAATACGACAGCTCTTCCTAACTATACAACGTGGAATAGACCACTACTATAGCAGTGAACAAGCGAAAAACTTGAGAGAAGAGATGAGAAAAAAAACTCCTGAAACTCACAGCTGCGCCCGTAACACATCTGTCGAGAGAGTTTGACTAAAACGAAGCTTCTGAAGAGGATGTTTTACGACTGAGGGTGCGAATTTCATTTTTACCAGCAGACGTATCCAAATAGATCTCAAGAGGAAAGTGTACTAGGTTAAAAATGTCGTATTCTTGTTATAGTTTCTGCTGTTTTAGTTTGGTAGGAATTTTGGAAGATGTCTTCTTAAAAGTGGGGTGTCGAGGATCACAGACCGAAGTGAAACTTCTTTTATGCTTTGAAGCAAT
The DNA here is from genome assembly GCA_002313205.1 of Laupala kohalensis. NCBI lineage: Eukaryota > Metazoa > Arthropoda > Insecta > Orthoptera > Trigonidiidae > Laupala > Laupala kohalensis. The sequence continues at coordinate 338,669 of NNCF01130817.1, read as the reverse complement.
TTTTTATAACGCATTTATTTCTTCCATGCACCCAGATGTACGCCCAGTGTATCTATGCCCGGATGAAAATGGCGACGAGCAGCGAATAGAATATGAGATACATTGCTGTAATTGGTTAGGATGGTTACCGCTACACGATTCGTTCACCTAATAATTTATTGACGTCAAATATTTATATAAACGACGTTAGAAGTACAATGAGAGCAAATTCGGTTTGGGTATTCACAAACACCGTTGTCCCAACGCTCTCCCTCTCCCCATTGCTCCCGTTGCAGATGGTGATTACTCTTCTTTGCAAACACCGATTGAGCTGGCACGGGGAACATCCTGCACAACTGTGAATCGCATTTGTATTGGAAGCAGTGTATTTAAATGACGGCATTGCAATGCTGAATACACAGCTTTTACCCATCTGAGTTTTTCGCACTACCAAAAGCAAACGTAATCGCTGGTCAAACGGCGTCTTTCACTGATAATTTGCCTGAAATCCTTCATGGACAACCCGACCCTTAATGAGCGATTAGTGCGACCCACTTTATAACATTATTGGTTATTATAACTTTTTGACAGGAAATAGAAACTCCAAAATTCGTCTTGAGCGTACTGTTAGTTCCGCCTAGTGGCGACCTGGTATTCCTCCCACCATTCCGTATCACCAATACTTATTAACATCTTATTGGGGTAGTGGTTCTCAATACAATCGAAATCACTACAATTCATTCGTTTTTTATTGTTGTTAAATTCTTGTTTTGAAACTGTATAAAGTCAAATGTGGTTAAATTTAAATAGCCCCACCTAATCTGTTTCCTCTTTCAAGAGAGTTTTGATGAATCATCATCTTAAAAACTGCCATCGCGTCTTACTCGAGTATTGACCAACGAAGTAACTTAAACATTATTACATGTATGATACAGGATTCAGTATCAGATCAAATTTTAAGTTAAGTTGTTACTTTTTTGTTATTTTTCTTTTTCATAATAATCTGAAAGTATTTCATAGTTTGTCAAGTTTGTCCGAGGAGCCAATTTTTTTCATAAAATACTCACTGCCATTCTCATGTCGTATTATGTTTTCTTCCGTACCCTTATTTATTTATGTAGTTTTTATGAAGAATTATTAGAACATGTAATCTTTACTGAACGCAATTAGGTTCTTTTTCCTCTGCCCGAATACTTAAATGTACACATCACAACATTTCCATGCAAACAAAACAGATGAAGCAATGTATGGTCAAGCAATGAATCGAACAATCTTAGGATATTATGAAATAAATTTTTTATACTAAATGTTTTTATACCCATGCTGGCTCAGATTTTTCTCCGGTTTTCTTTGGGATAGAGGCGGACTTTATATACACACCTTTTATTCTCTTACCTAAGGGCAGCGGTCTATTGTAATGATTAATCTCGAATGAAAACCTTTAATAGTTACGATTTTTAAACAATATTTTCCAAATAATCTATAGTTTGATAATAATACGAACTTAACAAAAAACGTTTCTGTAAGTAATATATATTTTTTAGTATTTAGTTGATATTATAAGAAGTACCTAACTATTTTTATTCTTATCTCAAGAGTGTGTGGAGTTTTCAATCCTCCTCTGCCTTGAGATCCTTGATCCGCATTGATGGGATGGTTCCTTGCTTGCTTCCGGAGAGGGAATTAGTTAATTGCCCTCGACGTGTTCATATGCCGTTTGAAACTTCTTTTTTTGACAATAAATTTATTTACTTATTTATTTAAATAAAATGGGGGGAAAATGAGGTTTGTAAAACAAATTCTCCAATATTATATAAATCGATCGATCGTTTAAATTTGCCTCATCTCAAACAGATTTTTCTTTTTCCTAATAAGTAGTTATTTATAATGGACGTTATTAGTAGAAGAATATGTACCAATATACCAATAATTTGTTATACCTGACATAAAGTTGGAAAATAGATGTTATTCGTCGATAATAAGGTCGCAAGTCTTAAAATATATAGTAATATAATGGACATAAAAGTAGTAGTTATGAGAAACTTGTTTGGCTTTTGCATTACAACAGAAAATAGGAGAAAGTTGTATCATGTCATTCGTTATAGATTTTCTACATCAGAAATCCAGAGTGTTTGTTGTAATTCCTCTTTGACAACGACAAAAATGCCCATTAAATGAACAAAACTCAGTACAACCTATCACTCAGGCACGCAAACCTCTGATACGAAAATGTTACAAAAACTTGTTCACGCCACTGAACAAACTGTATGCTAAATTGTGATGTGATTTAATTTTTATTGTTTACACAATTATTGCAACAAATTTATATTTTGAAATTACATAAATTTAGAGCTCAAATTTGTATGATTTGATAGAATTAGTATTAAACCGGTAATATCGTTTAATTGTTTTTCATAAAATGATCACTAATTTATGACATACAATTTGTTGAAATTTATTAACTTTAAAACATTGTTTTATAAATTTGAATATATTTAATTACTTTAAGAATGAATTGAAATATTTATGTAATAAAATTAAACAAACACTTACTATAAAGTGATGGAATTTATGAAGTTCATTTCAAAAGCATATTGAGACACGTATAGATGAAACAGTTAATTCTTATGTTCTACTAATGGCCATTATTCTCATTAGCAATACCATCACATAACTCTACCTTAAATGAGACCGTTGGTTCTAATCCAGACGATCTCAAATGAGATTAAACACTTAATTTGGATTCAGACGTTAATGTGCGAATTTTAGTTCGGCATCGGTTCAGGAACGGAAAACCGTTTTCAAAATCTTTGCTTAGGAATAGTCTCTGCCTGTGTCATAACATTCATGATCCCTAATACTTTATGTAGAGATTTAAGTGCTTTCATTGTCAATTTATCTTGACACACGTAACTTGGGGGTAAATAATTTTTGCCAATTTTTTCATTCAGATTAACACCGTAATATTACGAAAAAGATATTTAAAAAAATATAAATCCTTCATTGAAGGGATCCCAATTAATATAAATTGTTTGCAAAATTTAATACAAATTTCTTGCAGATGTTTCGAGAACTAATCTTTTCGTGGACTGGACATCGTAGTAACAATTATATAACTTCCTATCATGAAACATATGAACCATATTCGTAGGCACACTTTAAACACTATCTCAATGTAAATATACAACCCTGCAATATATGCCCATAAAATTTTCTCTATTCCATAAACTATGTCTAGTAATATGAATATTAGTGTTTTAAGTATCTTGTTGGCATTATATTTGTGTTTATCGCTGGTCAAAGGTCAAGAGATCGATTTACACGTCAAGCGTTCATGTTTATGAACATGATTTAATTAATTCTGTCATTTTTCTCTCATTATTTGTTACCATTGAGACGCTATGAATATAGACATCCTGCTTTATCCAATGTTTATTTCTATAGTTATTGATAATGATGAATAGATAGCTTACAGTATATCAGCGCTTCCCAAACTTATTAGCCCCCCTGTTATTTTTGAAGATTGATACGCTCCCTCCGAATTTTTGTTGAATGTAAGATATATACGTACAAAAAAATAATTAAACGTTCAAAAAGTTTAATTTTCAAACTACGAATTTAAGTTTAATTTATTTTTATAAACTACTTAAACTCGGTGTATTTGACGTAATTAATAGTAACAATTATTCAATTTGAAATATTCAAATTTCAAAATATGTACCAAGTATATTGGTACATATTTGGCTAAAAATTTAAAAACAGAAATTTAGAATCTATTTTGTATTGTTGAAAGTAAATAAATTAATTGTGAACTTAGAAGGAATGTTGATACTTGTACAAAACGTTTCGTCCCACCTTGCCCAAACCCACGCCCCCCGTAGGGGGCGCACGCCATAGGTTTGGATCCACTACATTATTCAGTATTCATGTAATACTTGAACTCACATTAAAGTATGTTTTCACGTAAAATAGATTTGGTAGAGTGGTTTAAGAACAAGGATAACACTTTCGCAGATGAATTTTTCGAAAATATGATCTTCATGTAAATTATGTATCAAATCCAAATAAACTATAGTAAATTGCCTTACCAAAGTTTCTGCAGCGAATATTTTCTTCCATGAAAAGGTGTAACGTAACTTTAACATAACAAGCTGTTTAAATATTAGAAGTTAGATTTAACTTTAAACTTGTCGCAAAACATAAATCTAAAATCACTACAGTTTTATAATAAGAATAACTTTTATTTGGGTATTAGAACATGCGTTATAGTTCTGTAAATGGTAATCAANTAAGAGACAGCGTATAAGTCGCACACGTAGCAGTGGTCAGTGGTGGATCTATGGGGGGGGGATAAAGTATGGTATAGCCTCTTCCATTGGATCTGAACTTTCAGCAGATAATATTGAAATTTATAAAATATATCTTTATTCTTTAATATGTATTTGCCATTTTAATAATTGATAGATTTGGTCACTATTTAATTAATTGTTAATTATCTATTTGATTTATTACATTTAAATACAAAAGTAACTATAATATTTAAAATAATATGTAAAATAATATTTATAAAATTTACTCCCTCCCCTCTTATTTACAGTCTAGGTCCGCCGTTGGCAGAGGCGTACCTACACTTCATGAGACCCGGGTTTGGAGTATCTTTGAGGTTCTACCCTTCAGCTTTGGTGAACCCCATACACAAACGTGTTTGTATACCTACTACTACATGTCCAGTGCTCAAATGTATGAAAAAAGATGTGAAATTTGAGTTTTAACATCAAAAAGATCGACTATTATTTAGTTTACGGGCTTAAAAGTGTTTAGGATAATGTTTATATTCAAATATACAAGTTTAAATAATATTTAGTAATCAATTTGGAGGTCCTATACATGAGACCCGAGACGAATATTCCCTCAACCCACACATAGGAAAACTACTAAAGCATGATTAGAAGAGAAAAAACGTTTAGGATGTTCGATGTGTTAAACTACGTGTAACGTTTTATTATAATTAACTTCAGACTTCCAATAGGACAATGCTCGACAAAAACCTTTATCCAGGTACACTACTGATAACATAAAAGGGCCCATTTATTATTCTAAGTCCCACGCTCTGACTATTTTGGATCTGTTAGGTTTGCAACGGATGTCTCCTCTTGCTTTCACTTCGAGAGGGGAAGTTTCGTTCGACCAATCGTAGGTCTATTTGAAACGGCGCCTAAATTTGCAAGACATCGAGGGGCGGGTAAGTCGTAACGAGATAAAATGTTTAATTGCCGCTATTAAAGAAATATTTTGTATTTTTTTATTACACACATTTTGGATCTATATAACAAATATATTCTGTATATTCTTGACTTCAATAAACTTTACCATTTTCTATATTTAAATGACATCATAGAAGGTCTTCATAGGCAATGTAAAAGATATTAGACATTCTATAAGAAACGTTTGCGTAATACTGTGTGAGAGGAACAAGGAACAAGGTGTGAGACAGGTTCCCCCTTCACAGATAAACACGAGCTTATCTGATCAGACAAGATTAGATATTGGAAACACTACTTAAAACAATTTATTTCAACAAGGTATACAAAATAATGATATAATGCAGAATTATTAAAATAATTTTGAGGATGACGTCAATTTAATTTCAAAGTATAATTTCACTTTGTTATTACAAATATTACAAAGTTCTGGTATCAAATAAAATAATTTTAATTATAATTGCACTCTCACCTCAATTAATTATATTATTTATAAATCTATTAAATCTTAAATCCCGCGGTGTTGCAAGAGGCAATTCAAGAAAAAAAGAATGTCATTCATTGTCAAACCGACAAAAACACGCAAACTTGAGTGGCTATTTATTTGTTCCAATTTTTCAACAGAAATTTAATTCCTCCAGCAAAAGTGTAATTGGCTGAGAACACTAAATCACTGCTATAATTGTTCTGTCACCACAACGTGGGTTCTAATCCCATTGAGACTTGTGAACTGATTTTTGAAAATGGTTTATACAACAATTCAGCTCGTAATATCTGTTTGGGAGCTGTAATGAACGAAACCTTAATTCATGCTCTCACATTATTAGGAATATCTTAAAACATACGCTGAGCAATTGTCAATTCGGAAACATAGCATTACAACATACATGGCAACGTGGCAGGCAAAAGTTCATCTTAGCAAAGTTGCCGACGAGACGACAAAGTTTCTGTAAACTAATTTCTATTCATGCTCTCTTTAAGTTTCGATATTTTAGTTTCTTCATGTGTAAATGAAAGTGTTCAATGATATATTTTACGAGGAATTTAGAAAAGTTCTTCAAAATTTCAATAAACATGTGCAAAATATTTATATATTGAATTTAAAAACAAATAATTTATAGTTAAAGAAAACGATGATACTAAAAGAAATTCACGAATTCGTAATTATACCCCAAGTATTAAAACTTTATTTTAATAAAAACATTGAGTAGGAAACAGGTCTAATATATATCCAAACTATATTTTTAATAAATATTTATTCACATAGCATCTAGATTTACAACATTATACATTTGGAGAACAATATTTACTAAAGAAAAAGGTATATGCTCTATTAATTATGCAATTTTATTATAAACAATCAATTACTTTATTTTTTGTTAAACAGTCTAATCGTGCAATTGCACGATTGCAATTTAATCGTGCGTGGTCAGTGTTGTGATGCTAGTTTACAATCATCTTCAGGGTCCCTGCATTCTTATTTTGTATTTTTTCTAATTACACTACATTATTGTAGATAAATTTATTTTTTCTACAAACATTAAAAAGGAAAAAAGAAAACCCTAGATGTTGAGAAGGTTTAGCAATTCAGAGTCATAATGCATTTTTCACTAACATAAAACTAAAATGTATTCCTCTCCGCGAGTTTCATTAGAAATCTCTTCGTTGTTCCTGCTCTATCATTTGACAATCAAATATAATAGTTTCTTCTATTTGTTAAACGAAATTACGTGTCATTCGCGCCTTCGTCGTTTGTCCGAAAGCCGAGATATAAATTTCTAATTTTTCAGCCAGTAAAATGTAGAACGCCATTAAAATATTTTGCATAAGTAACATAAATATTACAATGAAAAAACATTTCGTATAATATCCCATATTTATTGAACACTTTCTGAAAATATGACATTCTCTGTTGGATTGACGGCAAAATGTTTTAATTGGAGAAGATTTCTGGATTTAAAATAGCAAGTCCTTAGAATATGACACTGAATCAGTAATACGGGGAAATACAAGTTACAATAACTTAACATATAAAACTAAATACGACCTTGTTAACTGCCTCGCTCGATTTAAATTTACTGTAAATATTATACTGAATGTCTGACTAATACGTTTATCTTCACAAATGTAACATCCATGTTGCTTCGTAAAAAATTATATACCCGCAAAGAATGTTTCTAAATGACAATGTTCGTTCCCTGCTCTGGAAATCAATAAATATTACTGATTATCGATACTAACATTATAAATGAGGAGTGAGTTAAGTTTGTAGAATATATAAAGTATTTCAATTGTAAAACGTTCGTCAACGAGGTTTTCATATTGTTGATCTCTGATTATTTTTTTATGTTGCACGAATACTACCAAATTGTTATATCGTGGATAAATATGTCACCAGAAGATGTAATTTATTTGTTCCTTAAGTAGTTTTATATTATTTATAACTCGAGAATTAAACTTTTGTGTTATTAGTTCATGTTTGAGACAAACGTTTCCTATATTTATTTAATTCCTTTTCACTTATATGAAAAACTTAAGAGAATCGCAAATTATGTGAAATTACTTATATAAAATCTTTTGTAGGCAATGAGAGTTGATTTCTTTACTTCACTGTATAAATATAAGAAATTATAGGAATATTTATAAGTAATTTGTGATTCGAATTATACCAATTCCATACGATATCTTGCAATTATATTCAAATTCTGTTAAAAACTATATTTTATCACAGTATTACGCAAACGTTTTTTATAGAAAGTCTAATATCTTTTACATTGCCTATGAAGACCTCGCGAGACAACGAATCTCGAGATGTCGTTTAAATATAGAGAATGGTAAAGTTTATTGAAGTCAAGAATATACAGAATATATTTGTTATAGAAGTCCAAAATGTGTGTAATAAAAAAATACAAAATATTTCTTTAATAGCGGTGTAATTAAACATTTTATCTCGTTACGACTTACCCGCCCCTCGATGTCTTGCAAATTTAGGCGCCGTTTCAAATAGACCTACGATTGGTCGAACGAAACTTCCCCTCTCGAAGTGAAAGCAAGAGGAGACATCCGTTGCAAACCTAACAGATCCAAAACTAGTCAGAGCGTGGGACTTAGAAAAATAAATGGGCCCTTTTATCTTATCAGTAGTGTACATAGCCTCAACACAACTATAGAGATGTAACAAATTATACAACAAATAGTTTATATTTCAAATGAGAGACAACTATTCTTTTAAGATCTCCCAAAATTAACCTTTATAATTTTTAGTGAATTGTTTGAGTATGAGGGGAGAAAATAGGATATTTGCATAATACTTTTGTCTATATACAAAATGCTCTATGTTTTACAAGTGATATTCAGGAATGTATATTTCTACACTGTGAGTATAGACATTATTAACTGCGGTTACCCCTGGTACTGTAAAACAATATTATACTTATGTATGTATGAGTTATCACAAGCATTTCGAAGACTAAGAATTAATTTTGACGATCAGAAAATGTTTGAAACTCATCTGGAAAATTACTTTTGAAACACCTTCTTCTGGACGAATAAAAATGGAATATATTCCTTGATAATAACATTCACATCTTATAAATTAGAGATTTCAAAACTTCTAATTTTAAGGCATTTGCAACGAGTAGTAACAGTAAGTAATTTTCTTTCGAAAGCATCTCGTAGGAAATACGGAAACTGGTGTTTTGTGGATTGAGAATTCTATTCTACTGGGACGAATTTTTGTATTCGAGTTTTATCATGATCTTTTTGAGACATCGTCTCTTTTGAAACCGTCTCTATGTCTATACGTACATCTTCAGTTTTCGACATTCCATCAGTTTCGTGTATAGATTTTTGATGAAACAAATGCTTTTATTACCAGAAATTAGTACGGACTATTAACAATACAAAGTGTTCAGATTGTTTAAAAGGTAACAAAGTATGAATTTTCCAGCTGAATAAATTTGGTCATTCATTAAACAGTTCCAGGCCATTCATATTAAACGGACTAAACAGAATTGAAAATGATTTCACAAATCACTATTATGGAAACGGTTGGTTGTTCACTTCACATATCACAAAAGTAGATTAAGCGTGCCAAGCGTTAATCAAGTACATGACCATTTATGAAACTTTCAATGATTTTATCGATTCTGTTTATATTAAAATAATTATAACAATGATTCATTAATTGTGAGTACTAAAAACCGAGAATCATTCATTATACCATTTAAACATTGTATTTGACAAATAATATCGTTTGAAAAGAGTTGGCTAGTTGCGCGTTTTTTCGGTGAATGACTTTCTGAACTGTCCAGAAAGACAAAGCAAATATCTTACTGCTCGTTTTTAATCTAAAATTGGTTGTTTTATTATATCTATTCCATTAGACATTACATGATAATTTATAAACCGTTCTCTCACATGCATTAAACATAAGAACCCAAACAATTTTTTTTCGAATATTTCTTATGGAACATGAATTATTCTCGTACATCGGCTCCGTAAGATTCAAAATTTTATTAGACGAGATGACATATAATGATTTATTATTTCATTTAAAAATTTCATGACATTAAAAAAACAAGTCTCTAGATCAGTCATAATACCTTAAAAGAAGAAATGAAGATTTTGAGAACGGTCGATGAACTTCCTCGTATGCGAAGAGTTGCTACGAAGGACACATCCCCTTTAATCCAGCATAACGCCACTTACTGCAAAACCCACACACGAGATAGTATGTCAGGATGGGGGACACTGAGAGAAACGTTGTTATAAATTACAAACAATGGGAAAGGATAGCGGGGTTTTTATATAAATTTCCATTCACCTTCCTGGGGTGCCGTACATAAAACCGTGGAATTTATTTTTCCATACACGAAAGTTACCAAGAAGTCTCATTAATCTACAGCAAAAAGGGAATGGAGTGTGTATCTGCGAGAGATATTGCTCTTTAATTTAATTAAGAGACCAAGCAAATGGAAATTGTGGAGTAATACCACAGATAGAAACCGTTACAATGCGCATAGTGTTACCAAGAGGATACGGAGCTATTATTATAGCAAACACACTCCTCCAAAAGTTTTTTTATTGATGTGTTGTAACACTCCATATATTTATTCCGTTGGGAAACTACGAAACGATTGGCGAGGCAAGAATACATGATGGATAAGCGTTAAAGTCTCATTTGTGTTTGTATCTCTCAAAATGGATTGTTTGGGAATTGAAGATATTACAGGAATAACTCTGTTAACGTATTAATTTTATCTACTATAATTTTTACATTTATGAATGAACTGTAAATAAAATAAGTATATCCTAGATATTTACTTGCACGACAACCGAACACTTTCACACTCTTTTCGTATTCGCTTCGTGTGATTAAATTATGCAACAAATTATTCTCAATTTGCAAAATTCGATGTAGGACATTATTGCCTTTGACAGCAAGATTTCCCATTAATATCAACGTACTTAATAAATATCAACATACTATAATATAAGAGAAACCTAATGTCATGATTGCGTCACATAAGAAGGGACAATCCAAATGTCATCCTTCCAGTTGTTCCATCATTAATCACTACACTTTTCCTCTCCTTTATCGTCTCACCTCCGCACTCCTTCTCATCTTCGCATTACTTTGCCATATTTGCTGTCTATCTTAACATATCTTTTCCCTCTTAAAAATTCTATTTCTTTTGTATTTTCTTATACTTCTTTTGTTCATAGTTTACTTAAGTTTTGTGCGTGACCATCTCAATCTTACATAGTAATTTTGGGAGATTGACAACAGTATCAAAATATGATAAATTGAAAGGATGATACTGCTGTCCATGTTTTTAGCTACAAAAAAACATACAAAAGAATATAATGCCTTTTAATTTATTGAGTATACTTATCATTCAAGATTATTTAAAAGAATGAAATTTACTCTTTTTTCTCAATAGTTTATTATTCAATATTTTTAAAGTCCCATGCCTGCCTATCTGAGACGTACCATCAATTTTTTCCATCATCCTTAATATTTTATAAAACACCTATTATTTATCGACGGTTTATGTGGAAGAAAAATACCGTGTGGCGAATGTACTGTTGATTGATTTTGTGTGTGATCACATAATAAAATATCTGGATTCCTGAGCTAATTGTTCGAATGACAATGATATATAAATTCAACTTATTGTTTTATTTAACGGTAAACAACGTTACAAACAGTACTAATATCAGGCCTCCATCATCTTGTTAGAATGAATTCAGAAAACAAGATTATTACTGTTGCATTCGAAGAACCATGAATATTATTATTATCTAGTCAGAACTTTAGTATTATTTTTTTCTGCATCTCGATTAGAACCTATAGCGGTTTCTTACTGGGTACGGGATTATGGGATAAGTTAAAAGCAATTGTGAAATAAATTTTAGAACAATATTAAGGGAGTTTAATTGTTTAGTATTACTTTTGAATAAGCTTATTATTATTATTATTATTATTATTATTATTGCTGTGCAGCAAAGGATATGAACATCAAACTGTCCCACCACAGTCCCCTTGGTACACCCTTGGGATTCGCGGAGGGTAGAGCTCCGCAATTACTTAGTCTCGGCACATATCACGCTCATGTCCATTTAACCGCTAGGTCTATCCCGAGGAGTAGTCATTGTTTACAGAGGAAGATGGGTACTTAACCCCTGGCAACGTAGTTACTTGACTCCTACTTATCACCTGCTGATTCGGCTTAGGACGAACATACTATGCTAGTGATATATAATGTGGTCTTAATTTTTTCTGTCTATAAATTTTATTTCCTTTTCCATCTGAAGTAACCGGAATTTGTTCATCAGTTACTTGCAAGTATGCGTAGTTCTCTCAGAATCTTGTATGTTGCTTGGCCTCCGGTCCATCTATTAAATACACTTGAATAATAAGTCAGTCGTGAATCAAAATGTGATATCAGGGGTGAAACTGTATTGACTGCCAGAAATACAGTGAATTTACATACAGAAAGAGGTTAATCCCAGGGAAATTGGGTAGAGCACATCCAGAGGAATCAAAAACTTTCCCTGTAATGGTTGTGAGTGCAGAACCAATGTGTATCGACGAAAATCGATTGCCTCAGGAGATATTGGAGAATTTCAGTTGTGCAATAACTGACGGTCGCGTTTAAATAAAAATGCACGTCGATATCGAATTCAGAGGGTAAGAGATATGCATATAAAAAAGAGAGCCGTATCACAAAAAGTCTTCCTTCATTTCCTATTTATGTTATTTTACACGGTTCGTAGGTAGAAAAGTGTCCAGTGTGTTAGCAGTAGATTTATTTTTAAGACTGTGTTTTCAATTAAGAATGACAGATGGATCGAATTCTTAAAAAATACATTTTTCTCTGAAAAAAATACAATTCGATTTTGCAGATAACCTATGTGAAATAATTCCATAAAGTACGGTACTTGAACAAGTGTACAATATAACTTGAAATAACTTGTTAAATACACTTCATGTTCCAAACACTACAGGATTTCAACGAAACAAGTAAAAAAATACTTAATGTAAATAATTCACGACAAAAAATGCTTCTTGCAAAATGAGGGTGGTGTTCGTCTACAATTGATAAGAAGTGAATTCATACTGATGCTGCTTTGTGTATTTTGACGGGAAATAAAGATCATTTTGCGAGATTTATTAATATGAATGAGACATGGATTTACTATTATACAGTCGAAACCAAACAGCGATGTAAACCAGCTCTGTCCAACTTATCTTAGCTCGCGGGCCATTTCCAATTCGTTTTCGCTCAGTCGGTCCGGCGCGGGTTGGGCTTTGGAAAAATATTTCCTGACGAATAAAACTTATGGATCATATTTACTTGTATGTAACGCAATATTTTTATTATCATCAGTTAATTTATGGTATTTCACGCTGGAAAATAAAAAGTATATTTCTCTATTGCAAAAATTATATCTAATATTTAGTATTATAATAAAATGATTTCATATTGTATTGACGAGGTAAATTGGAAAACAATTTTCTGTTTTCTCTCACCAGATGTATTAGGACAAATATTAATTCTTACAGTATATATTTATATACCAGGTTGTGCCCCTCAACGCTCGATAAAGAAAGTTAAAGTAAAATGTACTATAACTCGCAGCCTGTGAAAGATGTTTCGCAGGCCGTATACGGAACGCGGGCATCCATTTGGACAACGCTGATATAAATAATGAAGAGAAGTTTGTTGCTCCGCACCGAAGAAGACAAGGAGGGAAGCGTTAGTACACTCAAAAATTACTGTTACATTTCCTGAACATGGTGCGTTTTTCCTTCAAATTTACCCCAAATTTTATTCAACTCAATATTTAATATATTTTGCTCATTTTTACCTACATGGCATAAAGATTTGGTATGCCCTAATAAACAATTTTTTGTATATGTGCTAAAATGTGGAAAACATTGTTTAGTCATTAATAGATCTATAATAATAAACTATATAATAATTTATTATAGTAAATTGGCCCAAACTGTTGGCACAGGTAGTAGTGCTGTCGCTTCTCACCAAGTCGTCCCGGGTTCAATTCCCGATGTAGCTTTTCACATTAATGTCCCAGTTCATATAGCTGTGACTACTGAAAAGCCAACCTTTCTTCCTCTATCCAGCTCCTCCTAGTATCAATAACTAACTTCTAACCACTTCTACTACCCCCTCCACGCCAAGTTGTTGGTAAACGCAGCTAACCGCCCACCTACTAACAATGACCTACCGTCCAATTCCTAACTCTTATAGATCCATTTAGATAAGCTTCAATAGCACGTTACATTACCCATTTACAAATACAACAATAGATGTATATACTACGACAAAATGAGTCAAAAATTATTTATATTTGTTGGTACAATTTTTGTAAAATATATTCTATGGATGAGCCTTTGTAATTTATATCTTATCATATAACCTAACAAAAAAGGATAAAATATTTCAATTTTTTTTCTTTTAATTGGAAAAATTAATATAAAAATTTGTACAAAATTAAGATTTTAAAATAGTCATAAAAATTTCTAAAAAGTTGTGACCTTTTTCTTGAAATATTTTTGCCCTTTTTGTCAGGTTATAAAAGTATAAAAAAAAAGAAAACTCATCCATTGAATGGTTTGAAAAAATGGGATCGACATATATAAATAATGTTTTGACTCATTTTGCCATGGCATAAACATAATCTATTCCTGACAAATACTAAAACATATTCTTAAGGACATACAAAATTTTCTGCTTTCAACTTTTCAATAATAATGGTATTCGGTTTTATGTATTTAATGTAATTATATTCAATTATGGTTTTTAGAGAGCTTTCTGTTTTAGCTCGAAAATATTTTGTTCATAAGTATTTTGTGATTAACTTACTAGACTTTTTTTTATTTTGATGGAGGAAATCCTTAAGGTTTTTCTTTTTTTTTTGGTGGGGAAGGTAACACGATATGGTACTTTGGATTTTCTTTAATAAAAACACAATTCAACGTTTTATAAAACAATTTATGATGATCGTTTTCATGACTATTTGACAATTATGTTACTGGGGAACTGAGTAAATCGAAAAATTTACAGGGATTTTATTATACTTTTTCTTATTACACTTGAGTATAACACAAAATTGAGGAGGAAATCACTCCCGATTCTTCTATGTGCAGTTTCTTAGAAATAGACCTCATAAATTCTTCACATATTCACACCATAAAGGAGTTTTATTCATGAGATATTTCACTTAAACATTTTTGACGTGAATGCGAGTCCCCGTAAATCGATATTCCACTTTGAAGAGTTGAGCGTCGCGTTGAAAAACATGAACTGCGACAAGAGCGGGTAAAATGTATAAACATCTAGAAGGTTGCGTAGGGTTCTCTTCACACGGAGCAACTCCGAGGTGACGCAACGGATACTCGAGTGTCCAGTCTCTTTGTTACCCCTTCCAATGTTAAGTAATGGCAAAGCACGAATGACGTGACTTCCAAGGGATGCGTATTGTTTCAGTCGCACGCGACCTACCAGGAAGCTGCTCTCTTGTGTTGCTCAAAATTCTATCAATATGGCAAGCAAACATTTTTGTAAGAATATAATTTCTCAATAACGAATAAAACGAACTTATTTTTTCAAAACATACATATATTTACTTAAGAACGCAAATAAAATAATATTATTGGCCCATCGCTCTAGAGTAACAGATTCGCCTGATGATGATCCGCATGATGGATTGAAACGTTGCATTTTATTATATTTTATTTGTGTTCTGAAATAAATATATGTCTGTTTAGAAGAATAAGGTCGTTTTATTCGTTATTAAGTAAACATGCACATGGAAAGTATGACTATGTCTGTAAATATAATTTCTTGTTTGTTTCGTTTTATTGTACTGAGTACCTTTTCTTTTCGTAATGTAATTATGTAATATCTATGTCATAAATCTTCTCTGAGACTGGTGGCGAACTGAAGTACTTTAATCGTTTCTCAGTGTGAGGTCATGAGAACCCTTATACGATACTCTAGTATCCATCTCGTCGCCTCGGAGTTGCTCCGTGTAAAGAGGACCTAAGGGTTTATGCATCGACTGGTGAGAAAAATGTTAAAATATCCGAATTTATAATGAGCGATTGACACGTCCTCGCTCGATTTTACTTTGCTAGTATGTTGTGAGAGCATATAACGAGTGAATGCACACATTTAAGCAATTAAAATGGGACGAAATTCCCTCCGAGCGGAATTTTTCAAATAATATTGGTCATTCGGTGAATTTAGTGTTACATACCTTGATGTATTTTGGAGACATCTTGGCAATTAAATGTTTATTAAACCCTAACTGACATATGTATTCGTTGTTTTACGAATATAAATAAAATTCCATTTTAATTTGAATGAGCTTTGAAATTGAGCCACATCATGGCGAATGCAACATCTCTAGCCGCACTGTCGTAAGTTAACACGAATAAACATTTGCGATACAGAGGTAAAGCTACATTCCTACAATATTAAACAGAGTTACAACTGAAATTGAGATTATCAGTGTGATAAAACCGAATGCTGTGGCTTTCAATGTACTTTTATTTATTTAAAAAACATTACTTGGTTTTCGTTTATCGAAATAGACACATTGCTTCAGATTTGATTGCGCTATTGTGCAGGAACTATTTTGTTGGAGTGTACAATAAGAAGAATAGATTGAAAGAGGATAGAATATATAAGCGAGAGAAGAAATATTTGCATACAAAATTTATTTTATCAGCAAGTAATGTTTTCTGTACTGATAAACAGAAAAAAGTATCCGGGTAAAACAGGAAGGGAATAGGGTTTCAAATCCAGTTTATTAGTAAATTTGTCTTTGATACGTACTAGGCAAGAGTTTGACTTTAGTACGGGATATTTTAATATTTAACATAATTAAGATATGATTTTATCCTATGATATTGTAGATTCATAATACTAGTAGTTGACTCTTTTTTTGCAACTCGAATCAGTGCAAAAAGGATACATAATGTCATCTGAATCAGCCTCTGAACGAAAATTCACTCAAATAAACGAAAAATCAAGCTAACATCCTCCATCATGTTACTGACTTCGTCTTTAATACTAGGATAGGGATTTTTGTGTTAGGTCAGTTAAAAGTAATCTCATTGTGTACTCGTCAACGATACCTGTTTGAATCTTCATCAGGGCTTGTAAGACTTTCTTCTATATTCATTCCTAAACCAATTTTCCAAACATTCCTACATACTAACAACATTGTATCATCTTTTGCTCACCGTCTTAACACCACTTTTACGGAGAGAATATTATTGATAATGATGAATATAAGGAAGCATTACAAGCTCCTACGAATAAAAAATAGTTGTTTTTTTCTTTCAATCTACGAATAGATATTGAAATCTTGGCAAGGAAAAAATTGAGTTTTGTTTTCAATAAACTCTAATGCAAAAATTTCCATCCTAGTTTAACATCAGGACCAGTTCAGTCTATCGATTTGTGAATTTTTTTACGCATTTCACTAGCCGGACGCCGCTAAGACGGAAGTGCGACGGGCTTGGGACCCAAAGCTAAGCCTTTCCCTGTAAGGTGCAATTGTCTGATCCGTTTCCTGTAAAATAGACCGAAGGGAGTGCCCGGAGAAGAATGTGACCCACGCGCACCTCACCTTTGATATTTCATTATTTCTGAAGGGGAAGGGTTTGACCAAGACGAGGCCCTTTTCGGAATATCGGTGGGTCTTAGAAAGAATGACTGCTACTATGTGTGAATGAAGTACTTTCACCGGATACTGAGACAATGGCCATCCCGGGAAGGACGGCACTGGACGCCTGACTGGTGTCATCGGCAGCGCGTCCTACCGGTGAAGTCACGGCGTTCTCAGAACGGCCGACGGGTGAACAAGGGGTTGGAGTGCTCATTGTGGCAGCGAAGGCGTGGTCACTTGACACCCGCTTCTGTATATATTGGGAGGATTGAGGATCCTCGAGGACTGTGTGATCTGAGTCCGCAGGTCACTTAGGATGTGACCTGGCTATTAAACGGTCGTCAAGACCAGTAAGAGACTACAGTAGTAATCTAGACGCACTTACGACTAGCTGAATGACGTAACTTGTAACAGTTTGTTTATTCGAAATAACTTATAATTTTGGAGATTCTGATAACCTAGAGAGGTTTTCCGAATTTGTTGTCTTCAACTCAATTTATTTACGTGTAATTAATGCTTTCTGATAGCATTAACTGTGTAATGACAGATTAATGTTTGTATTGATGATTTTGAGAGTTTATGCAAGTTTGTAAATACTGAGATTTCTATTTAAATTGTATTAAATCATCAACCATTGTTATTACACGTGTGTTTAATTGCCCGGGAAACCGAGCTGGTGGCAGCGGAGACCCTACCACAGGAATTGTGGTATTTATGTGAATCCCGCTTCTTCCCAAAATAACCCACCCTGCATCTGGGCTTGTGGTGTGTGGTTACACCTAGTAAAGATCAAGTAGGACTTACAGCATCACTTCCTCACAAAAAACAAAGCTAATTACTCCCGGAGTTCCTCAAAGTTCAATTGAAGACCCCATACCTTTACGTGTTTTACGTAACCATGAATATGTTATATACTGTAATAATATTGATGGGTTGGTCCTAAATTTAAATATTTGTGCAACTTTTCTGTTACTTTATTTAACCATCATCAGGGCTATAAAAGACATAATATCTATTGCCGTCTCTGGATAAAGAGAATAAAGAGAAAAATGTTCACAGTAAAAGACAAAAAATAAATATACTATACAACTGTATACAAACTATTTCAAAATGCTAATATCGTGTCTAGTTTGGGTATAGATAATATAGATCTATGTAGAAATAAATGTTTTTATTGTTTTGTAATTGTTTGTAAATAGTCATATAGTATATTGATTTTTTTACATTATTTATTGTAAAAAAATCTCATTATTCTGGTAATCTAGAGATGGTAATAGATATTATGTCAATTATAGGCCTGATGATGGTAAAATAAAGTAACCGAAATGTTGGCATAGTTAATAAATCTTTTAATTTATAACTAGCCCTTCAATATTGTTACAATTTATGCAAGTATGGCCGATAATTCAGAAGGAAATAATATTCTTCGAATAAAACAAAAATTCGGTGTGTGAACGTGTCAAAAATTAAAATATATCGTCCTTTTGGGTGGAAACGAACCCTGGGTTCCTAAGCGAGCGAACGTGAAAGAACGTTCGATCGCATCCCAGGTTTGCCATGTTGACGAACGGCAAGAGTCAGGCAGCTGGCGCGGAACGGGCTTCCATAAAGTACCCGTGTTTTCAAATTGGCCTCTCTCGTGGCACATATGATGCACCCTCACCCGAGGAAATGTACTATTCTCCACTCGCAGGAGGAATTTACGATCGAACTGCTCCTGACTCCAAGTGGCGTGGTGTCGGGTTGATTAGAGCGTAACTGCCTCGCCTGCTAAGTGATCGAGGGAATATTTTGAACGAAGGGGTATGAATTTTAAATTATATTCTCGGTTCCACTCCGCGTGAAACCACAACGAGCATTTGTTAATACATTTCCTATTCGTTTTATGCTAAACAGTTTCACTAATGTTTGCGCTTAAAATAGGTTAAATAGAATTACTGAAACTACAAAATAAATGGTTTCATTATCGAACGGTTTTGAAATCGATGAACAAATTCCAGGAAATGTGTATATTCCCTTAACGCGAAAAACGTATATGTTTATCGTGACGTATTTGTTGGGCGCGATCTAGTATTTTTTAGCGATTCAAATTACTAACCTGATATGCCAATTTAGATCTACATAGATCAGTGTCAGGTTAAACTGCCATTAGAGTCATCTAATGAAAGTATGAATTTTAAAGACTCACGCGCGCATCACAATATGAAAATCGATATTTAATTACCATGTTGTTAAAAGATGTGAAACCGATAGTACTGCAAGGATCGTATCAGATGAGTTGTGCATGTGAGGGTAAACATAATTTTATATCCGGAACTTCAGTATGTCTGTACCTTCAGGGTAGTAATTTTAGAAGGGTTTAATTTTCAATCGCTCAAAAATACAAATGACGTATAAACATAGCCAGAAAATTAAATACTTCGACAGCATGTAAGATGTCCTATTTTGTAATTACTTAATTTATAATAGATAAACATACTTTCAATGTAAATTTGTTTGTACGCGAAAAACCGCGTCAGCAAACAAAACTACCAACGTTTCGACCATCCGGCTTCTTCAGAGCAATGTCAGAGTCGTACAAACCTAAGTCGCTGCCGTACTCTGCTAACTTGTGAGACGCTGTTTGCCCCGGACAAACAAATTTATATGGACTCCGGCCGCTAAATTCTACGTTTACATATTTTTAATGTATTCAGGTACAACTTAGTTTATGAGTTCAACTATTAGACCCTCGAGAACACTTCTTAGTCATACTAACATGAGTACCAATCAATGGGTGTACTGTATCGTGAAATAGAAAATGACATATGCAACTTCTAAATCTATTAACGTTATCTAACACAAGTTATTAATGTTAACACAGAGGACGTTACTAACGTTGTTAGTAGAGTCCCCTGTGAGGCAGTTTATGAACTAACTTCAATATGTTTGTTTCATTGTATCACCGAATTGTAAGTAGCCTTACCTTGGAGACCGATAATAAACTGACCACAATACGAATTTCAAAAGAAAAAGACAAAATTCAAACTGCTTCACAATAGGTCCCGAAGGTGTGGCCCGAAGATTCATTTTTAACAATTTAGACTGACAGGATAGAAAGGTGTGTATATATAGAAACTAAATACTAGTTTTATTAGTGCGCATGGATATAAAAGGGTGAAACAATATAAAAGAAAATTTCCATACAGTGAACATTTTCTGCTAAAACTTTTAAATTATGTTCAGAAGAGACGAGAGTTCATGGTGCATAGGAAGCAATCCTCCACAAACTATCCATGAGAACGATATACTGTGTGTCACTTATTTTCGCAATAAGTTACAGTAATTTTCTGCTTTTTCCCCCTTTATATTTTATTTGTCTATCGATTGACCTATGTACATTAATACGCGAACATTAATCTGCACAAAAACCCTTGTGCTGCTTTACGACCTGTTATTCGGTTACTGCCGCGAGGTGCGATAATAAAACAGGAAATGGTACATCCAGCAATCATCCTATTCCTATAACCATATCCTATATACGAGATGGAACAAAAATCGACGAGGGCTGGTGATGGATTTGAGAGAAACTAATCATTTTACAAAGAGAAATTATGAAAAGAGTAACTTTCTAATTGTGATAAATGCTACTTAATGAAACTTGTTTAAAAACCTTTTTGTAGTCTAAATATACGATACACGTATGTTACTATCAATGTTTATTATCGTTTAATAAGTTGGAAATCGGTATGTGACCGGTAGGGTCAAATAAAATGGTGGTCTGGACACCGAAGATTGTTAGTCGTCTTCTTTTAAAAGAATTAAACGTTCTGAATATTTGAATTTAAAAAAATGCTCTTTAGTCATTCGTATATTATGTTTCAATTAAAAATACATCAATTGATCTCTTTCTTCAATGAACTAAAAAAAACGAATGAACTTATGACGTTGAATTGGTAATAAATTTTTGGAGCTGGAATATGATTTATTTGGTTTGTTTGACTTTCATCGCGGAGAACAGAACTAGAACAATTTCTCTAAAACCCCTGACTTATTTGAGAGGAGGAAGAGGAGGAGTTTGGGAGAAGTTCGTAATAGCCTTCATATACAAGAACTTTTTCTGGGTCAACCAAATAGGTTACTCTCATTCAATTTCAAGACGGCACTAGACCGAACATAACAAAATTTCTGGAGAAGAATCTACGAAATTAGTGCTCGCAAGGTACATTAGAGATCTTGGTAGCAAGATGTCAATATAGAGAGGTGCCAAGTAAAATACTCCTTAGCAGTAAAAAATGCATTATATTAGTGCTATTTCAATTTAAGTCGTATTTCGTTTCTCTGATAGGAAAATATTATAAAGTTTCTTTTGAAGCGTGACATCCATAAGGAATCTTTTCGTTAAAATCACTTATCGCAAATATAATATAAAAAAACTGATTTTTGGTGGTAACGATTTGTTTTGAATTTTTCATTTTCAAAAACCTATTCATATACTATCGCATTAAAAGATAAATTTATCTTACCGAAAGTTTCCAAGATTAATTATAATTTAATAACGTAAATAATGAATAATAATGGTAACAATAACTATAAGCATTACAAACAAAATAAATAAAGTATAATGAAATACGTAGAAAATTTGCGGAAGATAGTTCTGATGACGAGAACACCACCCGTCAAGGACATTAAAATAACATGACATTTATTGCTATCAGTCGCCATCTTCCTTTGGTATCTCAACGAGCACAGGGCTATTTCCTCCAGAAAACACTCACAGATGATTGGCATAATCAGTTTGTTTTTTAAATTCTACCAGGAGTGTCAGCAGCTAATACTTTTTGTTTGTACCTATAATACGAGGCTTGGTGGAAAGGGAGAAAAGGTCATGCATAAATGGCATTTGGTACCTGATTAATTTGCGCGTAGGTATGATATTAAACTGACCTGTTGGGAAAGTAACTGCCATATAGCCGTCTGTTGTATTGTTATGACAGAGTGTTATAATGAGTGCAGTAATATCAAACCCACCAGATATGAAATCCTATTGTTTATCCCTTCATCGGAATCGATGGGATGGTCCCTTGCTTACTTTCGGTGAGTTAATTAGTATATAGTCCTCCACGTGGTCATACGCAGTTTGTAACTGGTTTTGATAATAATTCGTTTATTTATTTTATTTATAAATGATTAAAGTTTTAAACGGAAGAGGTCAAAATGCTGCTAAAATTTACTCTCACTTTTGTGAAAAACATGTACTTACCAAAAGATGTATGAGGCAACAATGTCGTGTTTTTGACCCTCAGACCTACTTGAATAGTTTCATCATACCAGCTGAGATAGGGAAGGACTTCCTCTCATTTTCATATTCACTCGCTTAACGAGAACATCAGTCCTGACTCTAGACCAGCCACTCCTCTGTTCATAGTGAACATTTTGAACTGTCTTCCCTAAATTCACGACACCATTGCCTCATACACCTTACGGTAGGTCGATGAGTTTCACACAACTGAACGAGAATTTCAGCAGCATTTTGGCCTAGCGTTTAAAAATTTAATCACTGATAAGGGATTCTGGCATCTGGTGGGATTTGATATTACCGCACACAGTCATGTACAGGCAAACAACAATCAACAGGTGAGAATATGGCTGTTCCATGCCTAACAGATCATTTGAACATTATGCCCATTCACAAATTAATCAGTGTAGCCAATTGTTATTTATGTCTTATCGCTCTTTCCTTTTGAAACGCGCCTCGTATTATGGACACTTTCTACTAAACAATATCGAGGCATGTTTCGATATACCGTCTCTGACTATTTCCTTGTGGGAGGTGCTTCTCTACGTTCGCTAGTTTCCGCGTTAATCTGCAATGTTTTCAGTAGTTCGTCACACTCTGGCTACGAAGGTCCAGAGTTCCTATAGCGCGCTACAGTTCATGCGCAAGAGATGTGTGATCCGAAGTCGACTATATGGTATCGTCTGTACAACTATCGGTTCGTGAAAAAGTTATAAATTTATGGTAAGTTAAATCGTGTTATAGGCAGTGTAATAGTTTAAAGGGATAGAAACTGTGAATGTAGTAAACAATGTCTATATGGTAGGCACCGCAAATCACAAGACATCTGCTCTGTAAGTGTTTTCGTTCTAAATTTAATTTGATCTGAGATATTGTAACTTTAAATTGATTCTATAAATTGAATTAAATTCATAAAATTTAATGCGTTTTTTCACAACACACATTAACTTAGTTAAATTATGTCAAGATATTTTGTTGCAATCCACAATCGAGAAAATAAAACCGAGGTAAAATAGCATTTGTTAGTTATCAAGGACATATTAATTGTAGTTTTATTTTATACTACTATTAGTCTTTTTTATACTACAATAATGATGTAATTACTCATAAATAAACTCAATGTAATACTCATAAATGAATTATTTGTATTTTAGATACGCAAAAGGCTTTTTCAGCGGACAAAGGTGACGTCAAGTTGCAAAAAAATCCNTGAATTATTTGTATTTTAGATACGCAAAAGGCTTTTTCAGCGGACAAAGGTGACGTCAAGTTGCAAAAAAATCCAGGATGAAGACACATGCAAATGTTGAACTGCGGTAACATCATTCAGGTCAATAGTATGTGTTTAACACAAAACACAAAATTCTGCCGGAGTACAATCAGCTCGAAGATGTGAGCTGGAAGCAGAATCCTAGGAACAGCGTTTTCACAAGTGTGAATGCAAAGAAGATCACTTCAATAAAAAATACACCTATTGTTGAAGTAGAATCAATCTCATTGGAGCTTATAAAAAATAAGATTTCATTGTTCGGAAGCTTTGATTGCTCTGCTAATAATAACTTGAAATTAAGAAATAATTCACACTATTTACAATGTGAATTCCAGATAAATGTTTCAATATGAAAAAATTAGCATAAAACGAATTTTATGAGATACAATACGTATTTTCTTCCTCGAGCTCGTTTCTCGTAAAAGAAGCAGCCTAAAACAGATGAAAGTCCATCGTCATTCGACTGTCAAGGTCTAGCGACAGCCACGCTCTCTGATGCAAGAATTCTGAATTTATTTTGCTGGCCTTTCGTGTGCTCGGTCGCTGGAGCTATCTGGTTTAAACCACCCTTTAAACCCGTTATTTTAAACCACCCTTTTGCGAGCGAGTTGCAGCTTGGATACATTCGCTGTTTACACAACGGCCTCCAGCCGGTTACTGAAGAATATACTATACCTTCAAAGCGGGAATGTCAATTTTGCTGAACTGCGCAAGCGCGTGTCGCACCTGCACGCAAGAGCCGGTTGATCGGCTCAGGAGTACCCAATCCGTCACCTGCATGATCATTTCGAAACAGTCTGAATTAAATTTCGAATTCGTTGCAGTACAGATTTTGACATTACACCTGTTGAACCAATGTTTAGATGAACCATTTCAATTTCTGTTCACCATTACCTCTTAACTTCTGAGCAGATGAAACTACACTTTTTTATCGATCTTATTATGGATGCTCCATTGTTTGGATAGGAACATTGCAGAAGTGGAAAGAGCAGCTACGTTTTTCTTGACGTTGTTTATTAGCATTTACTGGCATATTCATTCTAAACAGATCCCTCCCCGAGTATCTACAATGTACTTATCTCTTCAGTTTGAATGTACTTATCATTATTATTTTTCAGTTTCAGTCCATATGCTGATTGGCTACACCTGCATTTCATTGTAAATACCATGTGCATGGACATGGTTATCGGGGAAAATAATAGTAATGAGGGTGAAAATAATAATTAGTTGCATACTACGACGGTTCTCCCAAACCTTTACGGGTCTCTTTAGTAACGGAGAAAATGAAAACATACGGACATCTTTCGATCTACCTTGGATGATTCACAATATATTCAATGTGTTTATTTTACTTCGATGATTTTGACAAAATTTTTGTATTCCAAAAACTGTTACGTCGTATTTTATGGTGTATCTTCCAAATTTACAAGAGAAAAATGACCTAATATTTTTCAAACAAGTATGAGGTAGCGTGGGGCAAAGGTACGTGCGGGGCGAAGCTGCATGGTCTGAATATGAGATATCTCTGTTGTTCACTGGTATGATTACATCGGTATTCACGGTATTGAATTGAGAATATCATAAATAAATGTCTTATTTTCTGCTGATTTCATACATTTAAGTACTCAGTTTTGAAAATGGGTGCGCACCATCTCTTTCTTTCAAAATGATAACCACACAGTTCTTGAGTAAATTGAGTTATTTCGAATAATGTGCTAATTTCCACTTTTGTATTAAGAGATGATTGAGTATAGTTTTCCGGTTCTTGTTAAACGGGGAAAAAATCCGTACAGCGATAAGGCAACATCCACATATGGGTCTTTACCCCATTGTACAGGCTGTCACTCTCTTCACTTTAATAATTTTTTTCCTTTCTTTTCTTGTTGAGATTGATAATATACTAATTGTTATTAACAAATATTTAAAAATATTGAATTTGAAGTATTAATATTTTATTTGCATTTAACTAACGAACTTATGTGCAATGTTCTCTTAATTTTTTTCACCTGTTGAGCTGACTGGGAAAGGTTTTTTGGCAATGGGACAAAAATTTGTTGTAACAAATTCAAATCATCAAATTTCTGACCCAACTTGTTTGACTTTCTTCAAAGCGTTTCCCTCATCCTCGTCTCCTTATTCTGGACGAGTCACTTATCTTGCTTGTCGTATTGGAAGTATAACAAGCCTTCGAAAATTCGTAGACTAAGAGGAAACGTTGGCAAGTAGAAATCATCTTTTGTGACCAAGAGCTAAAATATCATGCTCCATATATAAGGAGCTGTGAATTATTTATGATTTTGTCTTAACTTGTCACTGATATATAAACAAACAATTTTACTTTCAAAAATTATTTATTTGTGAGTAATAATATATAAAATTCATTATTTTACTTACAAAAAATTAACTCAAGTGAATGATCATTATGGTTATTTAAGAATAGAGATACATCATTTTTTGGGTTGTATCTATAGTTTGAATAAAATAGGAATGGAAGGGCTTTAGTGGACAAACGGCAGGCGAGCCATCGGCACACCAAGCGCCCGACGATTTCAAATATAGCCGCTATGAACGCTGGTATGGTAGAGAACACATGAACTGACACCAACGCAGACTTGTCACTACATCCCTTCCAACACTATTCCTGTTCTGTTCAGACTATCAATCAAAATACAACAATAATTTTACTAAATGACTTTTGAGCCCTAGCTTTTGTCCTGACACTCTAAATTACTTATTGATGTCAGATTCGATTCCCTACGTTTCACAATTCTACTTACTTAACTACATTAAACATTAAACCACCAAAGACGAACTATGCTTTCTTACTTCTTGAGGAAAGACTACGCTTTTGTATTTCTTGATCAGACTCTCCGAGTGCTGGATTGTGTCCCTGCTCTCTCGAGAAATGACTCGCTCAGCGTAACTTCGCATTTTACTGTTGGGTCTAGAAACAAAACAAAATTTACATTACATGACTGTATTCTAATATATAATTTAGTTTGAGGAAATATGAAGAATGTCCCATTCCACCCATCAAGGCCTTTTAAAACACACAGAATCAGTTTTGTTGGAATCTTGAAATGTTATATTACATTCTCTCAAGTTCTTTATTTTATGAACATGAATCCTTTGTTAATCCATTTTTATGTACAAATATAATTACAGGTTATTATTTCAACAAAAATTCCAACTTTAACTCACTTGACATATTTCTTGGATTGCTTAAGTTTACATCCCGGGGATATAATCCTGTTTGGGACGATATGTAATTTTTCTTTTCTGTATCTAAAAATGTTTCACGCTAAAGTTACGACTTCTTATACTATAAATAGGTAACAATGGCATATAATGGGGTTCTTATTTAAAATTCCCAAATTCCCACCACCCCTTCGGTCACTCATTTATTTTCCACCGCCATTCGATGAAGTTTTAGGAAATTTCATGATTTTCAAGAAAGTTGTTACTGTTTTAAGTGACCAGGGTAGTTTTGGGCAATCTGTGTATTGTTGAAACATTAGACAGTTGTTCGAGGGCATGTTGTTGAAGATCACAAAAAAAGGTGTGTAAACTTTCATATGAACTCTATAACAAGACTTTAGGCCCCTACGGTCGCTAAAGGGTTAGCGTGCTCGCTCACCACTAAATCACTCCGGATTCAATTCGCGACGGAATCAGAAGAAATTTGTAGTTTTTCACATTTATGTCTCAGTTCTATAATGCTGTGATTGCTGGAAAGCAAACTCTCTACCTTCTACCCACCTCCTACTGATCCTGGTGTCAATAACGCTTAATTACTACTGACACCGCCATGTGGGCCAGCTAACCTGTCCACCTTCTAATAATAGCCCTACCACTCACCTCCTAACTCCTATCTCCATGCGGATAAGCATCAATTGCACGCTACATTTCCCATTTACAAATACTACTATAACAAGACTTTTTCAGAATATGTATCATATTACTCTAATGCAGAGACGTTCACACTCTCGCTCTACGGAGAGTTTGCTCTTTGCTCCGAGCGAAAGCGGAAGGACTCACTTCTGTAAGAGCAGTCTCGCGAGACACAGTGAGTCGAATTGTGTGCATTCTTTCAGTAGCCACTGTTTAGAACACGACTCAATGAATTCGTTTTTATTGTATTGTTTCGAGTGATTTGCGATCTAATGAGAAAGTGTGTAGATTACTCGATTCGCAGATAATATTTCTGAGAGAAACATACGTTTTTCATACTATGTATGTATCACGGATGTTATGGATAATTACTACATCTGCATCATCTTCAGGAATTCCATTTATGTCTCTCCTCTTTGCTCTCATTTTTAGTTGAATGTGTTGGTGGGAAATTTTCCTCGAATCGTCTTCCGGTTGAATTTTGTTTACGAAAGTATAGGTCTATCCTGATTTAATCGAAAGTCTGACAAAAGTTTGAGTAGATACTGGTCGTTAACATTGGTTAATATTTTTTTATATTTCTTTGTTACAGAATAAGAACAAAATCACAATCACTATCGCACTCCCCGTAAATTATGCTCATCCCGTGAATTATTTATTAAAAGGTAGATTTTTATTTTAGTCGAGAGATTGTAGGATCCAAAGTTGAGTTTCCAATAGTGATAAAATTATGCGAAACCCTCTATCAGAAAAAAAATAAGGAGAAGTTTGTAAATTGTCCTTGAGCGGAGGAATAACCGTTAATGCTCTGATGTTTAAAGAAAGTTATTGAATATAGCATTATTGAGTTATAGAATACAAGTGTCTCGTATTGGAGGATCATGAAAATTTTTCTTGGAACAAAAATTCATTTTTAAATATTATAATGATTATGAATACGATCATGTGTTTCATCTTGTATTATTGGGTTTCCATAATGTATGGAACCTCCCTCGCAAAACTAAAAATATTGAAGATCTGTTCTGGTAATAGCTCACATCGTCCGCGAACTCATAAAGAAGAATACTTTGGCAGGTCATATCACAGCGATACTCTTTCCGTCTGCTCTTCCGTTCTGCTACGTTGCCGTTAAATTCGGAAGCGTTTTGCTCCTAAGTGGTCATTGCGAACGACTTGACGTTGTCGTACCAATAGGAATGTTGTCACTTCAACTCGTATCATCAATAAAGTTTGCATTACAACTGTATAAGATTACCTATGTGAAATCGTGGCAGGTATCAATTCCCAAGATTCCTTGACGCCGAACTCGAGAGGTCCCGTCCAATCTCTTTTATATAATGACATCTTTTGTACCTTTGGTGTCTCCACATCTGATTTATCCTTTTTAACTTCTTTTCCCTTTACTTCCTTTGTGTCCTCCTCTTTGCCTCCCAATCTGAGGTACTGTTTTATCTTATTGTCACCTATTTGTGTCTACGGGAAATACAAACAAATGTTAAACAAAATAATTTTATAGATTTGTTTTAGATGTTTAAGTGCATACAATGAAATTTTTTTAGATCTATTAATTTTCGTCTGTTAACAGTAAATCAAAGGTATGACACACACAAAATAATTTCAGAGAAAAATAGAAAATTTGATCAGCAACAATAATTCTAAAGAGGGTCTTCATATGAATCTATAAACGACCTTTCCAAGATTAACCTTCTCACACACCACTTCAAGTACTAATAAAAATACAAGCAGAATTGCGTTTATTGAATAAGTATAACAGTTTCTCATATCGATTTACAACTATACAAATTAATTTTTATTGTATTGGTATTTGAGCTACATATCCATTGACATTTCAACCGTTTCAGAAATGAGAAAGAAAATTAGAGCATTAACAATACTAGATCTTTGATAATCGCCGCGACCTTATATGTTCTATAGAAGTTCCTTGTACTCATCTTAGAGAGTCACTGAACTAAAAGGTACAATTTAATGAAAATGAATTAAGATATAATTAAGAATCGTTGAGATGATGGTAATATCGTCAAAAAACTGTCCTAAAAGTGTGGAGTTTTATCAGATGACTTAAAACATTACGTCTTTTATTTTTGACTACGTTTTCTAATCTCGAATAAAAGAAAAATAGTCAATAGATAATTTTAAAACTATATTCTAACGTTACAGTGTGACAAAATTTACTATTTACTTCTGGAATATTTACGGCAATGAAACAATATTATTTACTATTCCAGATATAACGCACAAAAATATCCATTCTGAGATTTTAAAAAGAAATTGAGTATCAAAGAATGGTGAATATTTTACGTTGAGAATGTATGTTATTCAAGCCATCGTATAAGAGAATTTGATTTGTCATCGACGATGTTTCTTGTCTAGCACTAAAAAATTTAAATCTGAAAATTTTAAGGTATATTTGTAAAGACAAATGAACGGTTGCATTTACTATTTATGAGTACCGCGTGTGAACTATCGACTTGTTCTCCTGGTAATGAATTTTTATTCTGTGAACTTGCAGGAACGTAATACTTATGATTCGATCCATAGAATTGAATGGAAGAATACTTCGGTTTATTTTGACCAGGTTTACGAAGTGAGAAAGCTATTATTCCTATGGTTGGACTTAAATATAGATAATTTCTTCTTCGTTTGTGTGAAATGGAAAAGTAAAGAGCTTACTACAGTCTATATCACTTATCTAGTTCTCTGAAAGTTTTAAAACTATATGAACGCAGATTTTCTTGTGTCTGCATTCTAGCTATAATTGAAATATAAAATTTCGTAATATTTCCTATGTTTAAAGTACTACAAAACTCATCATTCTAAACATTACAGAAGAGCAGACAAGGAAAAATATATTCATACTGTTTTAAAAATTATTAAGGCTAGAAACTATAAATGGTAGAGACTGCAAGTAGGTCTTTAATTTTTAGTTCTATTGTTATAAAATTGAACCATTTTACTTAATTCGTTTGATTCTTGGTATTACTGATTAAATACCAATTCACTCGTACGAATAAATAATTTAGAATTCACCACGTTATACTTACATTTATTGTATCTATGACGTAATCAAGCGTTCTTAAACGTTTCTTTTCAATTTCTTGCCTCCTCTTCTCCTCAGCTTTGAATCTCAATAGTTCTGCCTTCGTAGGTTTGTCTAAAACATTGAAATCATCAAGCTTATTTTATCATATTTTTCGATAAAGAAAATTGCATCTCAAAGGTATATGATAATTCTTAAATTACGAGTCCACAAATATATCAAAACACTGCTCAAGGCACTGAAAAGTATTCATGCAAATATATTATTATTGTAAAGTACTTATGCAAAGTAAAATACAAAACACTGTAAAGTATTTATGTAAATATATTATTAAATCTTCAATGTCTGAATGAACATGAATGATACGTTCTCGTCTTTAGAACTCCTCATTTTATCTGCTCAAGGCATGTGTAGAAATATTTTACCCTTAACTCACATGGTACTTTAGGTAAGTTTGCCATTTTCTTCTTCAGCTCTGTTGAAGATGCACTTTTTTTATTGCCCCAAAGCGGCCATATTGGAGGCAGTAAAACTGTGCCTTTTCTTAACCTTGTACGCATCTGTAATAAACAAGAGTAATAATTGTTATCCAAGTAAACAAAGGTAAAATCGTCGTTTATTTCACTCGTCTTCAATATTCGCTGGCTAGTTTTCAGATTTAAAAAAAAATCTTTTAATATTTTCCTTAATTAATTTCCGAAACAAGAATGTAGAATTTTGTTAATAAAACATCTAAATTTGTGTCAAGTATTTGTAAGAAGGGGAAATGAATTCTTCACACAACTGTCTAACCCAATTCTTTTCTGTGCTATTCGTTTTATTCATTTTGTACTGAACGTATCTCATTCAAGGAAACCAAGTAACCGCAAAATATGTGGTAAAAAGTGACAATACAATCTTTTAAAAGTCTAAAATTAAATATAATCCTTTTGGATCGCATCTTTAAAAGTAAACGTTACAGTTAATTTGAACAATATAACGTTTTTAAAGTTTGGATGAAAATGTAGCCTCATACGATTTTCAACCTGAAATTAATTTCCGAATCTTCAATATTAATGATTTTTTAACCACAATAAAACAACCTACATTAAATTTTCAATATTTCAACGAGGTCACTGGGCATTCAGAAGAATGGTTCGTTCGGGTTTTGTTGTCCCCACTTTAGTCACATAACCGACAGCGGTGGTCTTGTGGTAGAGACTTCTACGATATCTCTGAGCGGTGGAGAACGATTCAAACATTGCTCGGCTGAACTAGATGAGGTTTCCAGTTGGTTCATCCACCTACTTCCAGACAAATATAAGTTCACTACCTTAAGTTCCCCAGCTACCCAACCTCTCTCCTTCCCAATTCCATCACCCAAAGTAGTGGTTAGGTGGAAATGGCCCGAACCTCGACATGTCAAGGAATAAATAAATAATTAGATTTTTGAATGATTTGCCTAATATTGCCCGTTATAACTACCTTATGTGCCCAATTAGAAGTTGCGAAACACTTCATATTCTTTGTGATAAACAAACACTGGTCTCAATATGCACATGTTTCTTCTGGTGGAGAAATAAACTTTCGGTCAGATGAAAATGACGATGTACCGGGAACCAGGACTCCTACATTGATCACAGGGGTGTTAACCACTACACCACCCGTTCGCTTCCACAACTGTACACCATTTCTGTCCATACCTAACCTCGGAAGACCTGAGATATTCCCGTACTGAAGATAAGTAAACCAGACGGCACACAATGCTATGTACGATATGTTCCGGTTTCACACGTACCTACGTGTTAAGGTGATTCGCCTAATATTTGCCCGACTCGTCGCCATTTTCATGTGACCGCAAGTTATCATTAGTCTCCATAAATACCTGGATGAGACATTTTATCGCAAATGGCAGCGTTCTAATGTTCACACTTCTCTAGGACACTTTTTCACTTAGTAGTCAAACTACAGATGAAACGCTGCCGTAGTGAAGAAAGTAGTGCTCATGCCGTTGTTTGTGTATTTTTTTTATCGTGTCGGGCGCAGAAAAAATTCGTAAATAATTGAATTATGCGATCAGTTAGTTCTGGTCTCAATCATGTAGAATCGCATTAGGCATTATTGTAGAAACGCGACCACCTCCTTGGGGTAAGGGATGGGAAACGTTTTCGACCAAAGACATTTTAAGGGAGAACAAACGTGACATGGGATACATGCAATAATACCCTAGAATAACATTGTGACTCACGGCGATCTCGCGGAGGTACCGGAAACAATATTGTCCAGTTAAACTACTCGCTATATGCATTTTCTAATGAACAATAACTCAAATAAATAAATAATGTTACCTAGTCTATTCTTTGAGGTTCTACACCTCATAATATTTCAAATTCTTTTGACTATAACACAAAAAGCATCTGCAAAACTCAGCACGTGTTCAAAATACGATATGCGGATGTAGTATATAAACAGTTTAATATCATATGGTCGTGACAAGAAAGACAAAAACGTGAAGCTCAGCGCAGTGGCACCTTTGATTGGCGAGCGAGTATTACTACGTAATCAAAACAGTAGTGTGTGAATATCATCGAGCAGAGCAAACATTGTGACGAGTTGCTACTATCGACGTTGCAGCAGAGTGCGTCTAAAGAGAGTGTGACTGATCACCCTATGCTGCCATTTTACTGTCAAAATGACACATTATTCAGATATACATATGAACACTCTCTTTCAAAAACAGATTGATAAGTTATGTGTAGTTTCATTTGAAAAAAAACATGGAAAAGTATTTCGACACTAATTTATTGGAATATAATTAGAAATTCATATAAATATAACTGCATTGCTCCAACTGACGGAAATATGGCGGAAACCTGGACACGCATCGAACACACTCTCTAGATGCACTCTGGCTGCAAGGTCAGAATAAAGAGTTAGTATGATATGTCGTGATTGTATGATCGTAGACTGTGGTGTTACTCTCAGACGTCTTTCCTTAAAACTTCCTCCGCCTCACCTTGCGTTGCCGTCTCAAGATAGCCCGTCGAGCGACCTTCGCTGCCACCAGCGCTTCTGATGCCGATCGTTTGAACAGAATGAGACGCCACCAGTGTTGGATTCGCTTCGCTGCCTCGATTTGTGCTTCTCGTAAAATTCGTAACCGACTGAAATCCTTGATGGCACGCTCTCGTTTCTTATACTGCGAAAAAACATTTTTAACGTCTCATTCAATGGAGGAAACACAACGTGGTACAGACTTACCGTCGGTTCCTAAAAATATATGATTTTTTATTCAAAACAAGGAGGATTAAAATTTAAAAATCTATAAAACAGAA
This sequence comes from Laupala kohalensis, assembly GCA_002313205.1. NCBI lineage: Eukaryota > Metazoa > Arthropoda > Insecta > Orthoptera > Trigonidiidae > Laupala > Laupala kohalensis. Next base: position 304,411 of record NNCF01130817.1, on the reverse strand, counting down.
AATAATATATTGTAAATCAGCTTACAGTTGTAGATGAAGAACTTACTTTTCTCATCAGCAAAGGTGTTTAAAAAATCGATAATTTCGAAATGATTCGGTTACTCAAAACGCCAATAATAGGTCAAATTTAAAGCTGTTCGTTCATCAAAATGCTAAAGACCTTGAAATCATCTTGGAGTACTTGTTATATCAATAAGGTGGAGAAAATGTCAACAACAAACATCGTACTAACTCACATTAACACTACCAATAACTACTATGTTAAGCCTTTTCATTCAATGACATTGTACATGTAATTGAAATAATTTTTCTAGATTTCCATGAATGAAAGCATTTTTAAGTTTCCTTTGGGTTACCACGTCTTTTTTATTCCCTTTGTCAGATGAATGTAAGATACCTCTTTCTCTAGAGATTTTGTTTCCTTCTTCATATTGTGAAGCTTGTACTTCTCTTCTAACATGTTTTTGTTTATTGCGTCTACATCTTTCGTTCGTTGTTCTTCCCACCTAGTCATTAAGCGTGACATTCTATCTTCTGGTGTTTTACCAGCGTCTTCTCCCATGGTTCTTACCTATGAAAATGTATTATTATTATTATTATTATTATTATTATACAGTTTCTTCTCGGGAATTATTCACCCGGTTTTTTTTAAGGTTTGAGGGGCTATCTAACACGTCTCATTCCTGGTTTGGTAAGTTAAGCACGATGCGAACAATACGGCAAGCTTCTAAGATAACAGATTTTTGGATCTTGGGAATAAGAATTTTAGGATGCAGATTTAGATTTTCCAAATTTTCTTGCAGGTTCTTATTTATAAGGCCATTTGCTGTAACAACGATTGGTAGAATTTCTACAGTTTCGAGTTTATAAATGTCTTTATATTCTATTGAAAGTGGGATGTATTATAAAATCTTATCTATTTCTGCTTTGTCAGTGTTATGATCTGCTGAATGGCTGACAGTGATAAATGCCTTTCGCTCCCTGACATTATGTAGTATAATATCTGGTATATTATTTGGGACTGTTTTATCTATGTGTATTGATAGGTCATAATATAGTTCAAAATATTTGTTTCCTATTGTAGGTCTCGCTTGGTATTCATAATAGGGCGTGGTCATTTCAGCTTCTTCTGTTAAAAGTCCGAATCAATTATTATTATTATTAGATCATATGGATCTTTAACCATTAATTATAAATAATGTATCATCTGAATGTATAGCAGGAAAACACATTTTCATCATACAGATAAACTGAAAGAAACACGAATTGTTCTTCTTAGAGGACATATCAGTTTATTAATGTTTAAAAGTTACTACTACTCTTTTTATATTTTAAATGAAATTGTCATGTTTTTGACATTATTTAGCAAATTCTTCATGCTTTTCGAGTTATTTTGAATTATTTAGTGCCATATTTTTTTAGTTATTTCAAATATTCAACGTTTTGCGTCACATAGATCTAATTTTTTTAAACTGTTTAGTGTGTGTATTGAAGATGGGTTTTTACGCGATAGGTAGTGACTATATGAGGTCAATAAATCCATTGTAATGTAATCTGTTGGTCTCCCGTTGCATTATTTGAGGACAATACATTCCAGGATTCTAATGCCACGTAGGTTTTGTAACTGGTCTACATGTAGAAACTAGTCTACATCAAGATCATAAATGAAAATGATGGAGAGAAAAATGAAATCATACTTAATATATTTGAACATAAAATTTCGGGACATCATAAAATACTGCATTAAAAGTTTGTATGTAATTTTTATCTTCTTCCCGGCTTTGGTCCAAAACTTGCGCTCTTCAATCAAAATTTTACTTACCACACACAAAGAAGGATTTAATCGATTTTGGAATTTGTTCATAAAAAATTTTGGTAAAATTAGTTTTTACCTTTTATGTTAAATTATTTGTAACAATAAAATATAATATTTGTCTATTTTTTTCGTACATAAATATAAATGTATTTATAAAACCATTGAATTTATAGAATATCATATTTTTTTAAAAAAATTTGACTTCGCGTAAAAACTACTCTGCATTCTCGACTTCTAAATGAGTCCATGCACCATCATGGCAGTGAAAGGGAATTACTCTAAGGGAAAACGAATTTATCCTTACCTGAGAGAAGCGTGTAGACTCATGTTCCATGAGTGTGCGGACCTCATTCAATCGCATGCGAGTATTCATCATCATTTTGATCACATACATTCGGTTCTGTTCTTGCCTCGCCTTCTCCCATCGTTCTACATAGCGCTGCTGGGCGTTAATTGTACGATGCTTAATATCCAACTGATCCTGCGTTGATACAGTCCTCTATATTATTTCTGAAAGATATCTTTTTGTAATAACCTCTCTTACTACAGACATAATTAACCAACAACTAAAACTGAGGAATCATTGAAGCATTTACTTGCATTCCACATATTCATAACAGACTTTATTTAAGTTAATTCATAAATAACGTGTTAGATGGAGCTAGTTTTGTATTTTAGTCCTACCGCTTGAGAACACATGCAAAAAGAAAGTCTTAACCCTCTTTTGCACTATTGATCTGACAGCGGTGGTCTAGTGGTAGCGTATTCGCTTCTATGATTTCATTAAGCGGTAGTGCGTAGGTTCAAACCGTACTCGGCGAATTAGATGTGGATGTCGGCTGGGGTTTCTCTCCCCTACTCCAGACAAATGTTGGTTCGGTATCATAAGTTCCCCGGCAACCCAACATCTCTCCTTCCCAGTTCCCTCACCTAAGTCTCGGTTAGGTGGTTGATCATGCCTCATGGCTTGAACCTCGCCAAAAGACATCTAATAAATAATAATAATAATAAGTAAATAAAAAATATTTTACCTTTTTTTTCAAATCTACACCAAGAAAAGACATAGTTTATTGAATATGAATGAACATTAGCAGCGTAAAAGGGACGCGAACATCAGACCTTAGCGATGAAAGAGTAAATAAATAAATAAACTTTATTGCCAAAAAAAGCAGTTGCAATCTGCGTATGACCACGTGAGGGGGGGGGGTAATAAACTAAGTTACTCTCCAGAAACAAGCAAGGGATCATTCCATCAATTCCGATCAAGGACCCATGGGTAGTGGCGGATTTAATATTTGCAAAAGATTACTTAATAAATACGTACTGTTATCCATTAATTATTCAAAATAAATTGTAGATATTAGCGCAGTAAAAATTCGAGATAGATAAAACAAAAGTATGAATGACATTCCCATCCACGGAAAATCCGCCACTACCCGGAGGAAAACCGGAGTAAAACCCGGGCCAGGATGGGGAAGGCATTTGTCGGAATACTTTGCCTTGACGCGTGTTAAGGCGATGCTCTTATGTTCGGAAATGTTTCGATATTCGGGGTGTTATTATGCATTTGTTGTTTTTCAAATTCAATAAATGTTACTTTTTTTCTTTTATTGAGCTTTGAAATAGTGCTATAATATCTTTCAGCAATAAAATTTGTTGTAAATATCTCTGCCCAAAAAATTACTACAAATCATTGGAATACGTTTAATGATTGGCGCCGCGTCATGACTTATAAACTTTACTAACTGACTACCCGGCGTTGCACGGATTTTTTTCTATTTTACTCAGTTCAACGACCCGGAAGCAAGTCAAATTTTTGCTTCCGAGGCAAGACACAACAACCATAGCGCGACTGCATTGTTTCGTTAAAACGCTTTTAAAATCTAAACTATTCATCCAAATTTTACTACTTAAAGATGTTTTTTATCATTTTTAAATGTACAAATAATTGTTGAATATTTTTTTTAATTTAATGGTGCTTGATTCTTCCTTCTTAAATTATTCTCTTAATTTTATGAATGATTTTTCCATAAGTAGATAAAACCTTGTAGGTAGACATATGCTGTCAAGGACTTTTTGTAGAACTGTTTGAGGCAAACAATATTGCCATTCATAGTGGTAATCTATCTGTAACCGCGGCGGTGAAAGAGAATATACCTCTCTTTTTCTCGATTTCATCGACATTTATGTTAAAAATCATTTTCTATCTTTCTTTTCACGCATTTTTAAAATAAAAGTTAGCCTATGTTCATCCTGGCCATCTTAACTATATCCTTGCCAAACTTTAGCACAATCAGTTCAATGGTATAGTCGTGATTAAGTAACAAACGGACAGACTCGCTTTCGCGTTACGCATTTATATATTAGTATAGATTGTTTAAAAAAAGCAGTTTCAAACTGCGTATGATCACGTGAGGGATATCATACTAAATTTTCTTTAGAAACTACCAAGGAACCATCCCATAAATTCCGATCAAGGACCAAAGGCCAGTGGTGGATTCAATACTTTTAAAAGAACTTATTTAATACTAAATATGTACTATAATCATTTATCATTCCAAAATGAATCATAGATATTATGTTCAGTAAAAATTCTAGATCAACAATGACAAAAGTATTAAATGGTATTCTCATATGTGGAATATCCGCCACTACCCGAAGACACAGCGGAGTAAAACCTGGGTCAGAATGGGGCTACAGAGATATGCATCAAGATTGTGTATAGTTAGAAGAAACTATTATAAATAAAAATGATCAAAAACAACATGAATGAGAAAAGGAATTTAATCAGTATCGAGTACTATAACAATGGAGTGATGAAGTATAAGAGGAATTACATCACTTACATTATCCGAAATCATATGGAAAACGATATTTCTGGGGCAATTAAAGGAAAGTTTCTTTGGAAATAGACTTCTCAGTTAATGCCCCACTTCGATATCTTTCCGTTTAGGATGTTATTCTTACTCTTCATTATGGAATTTCAAAATATTCTAGAAAGATTACTTTGTACAAATTAAATGACAGATCAATCTGTAGAAATAAGAGTGAAAAGAAATTGCAAGGACAGGTTAAATTTAATTTAAATATAATTATGTGTTCTTGAGCATTTCTGAGTTCTTTTTCTAAAATTCACGAGTCGTAATACTTGAAAACATATCATAGTGCGTTATTTGCGAGGCGTTTGTCTTATTAAGACGCAACAGTACTTCTTGTGGACTATTTGGAATCGCATATCAAGTATCAACAAAAAATGTGTTTTGCTCGCAATAACATAAACAAACCTCTATATGAAGTTTCTGTATGTGTCACAAAAACTTCCTACTCAACGTATGACATTTTCTAGTGAGGAGCTTGTGAAGGAATGTATAGTTCGAAGTGGTTACTCTGGTGGAGAGTATACCTGAAGAGTAGAGAATGTTCTGATCAATGGCTGGAAAACATGTGTCCATTGGTAATGACGACTGCCAGACACGATGACTTCATTACAACTCAAATTATAGAAAAACTTTACTGACAATATATGAATCTTGTTATTTTTCTCTTGCTATTTACAAATAAGTAAATATTGCGTACCCACGTTAACAGGAAGATTTTATAAAATTCAGGGTCGAGGGTCAGCCACTGTTTTGGGGTTTAACTGGTGAAGGACTACTCAGTATTAACTTAATTAGCTCACTTGTTGCATGGCTCACCCTCAGTGCTGTCGAAAAATAGCTTCTTTTGAATCTAATGAAACAAAGAAAAGTCTTTTGGTGACACTGTATTTCAGTGCACTGAGGATCAATGTGGAACTTGATACTTGTGTTTCATAGTATGAGACCATTCTTTTAACAGACAATTGACAGAACTTTGGCTAATGGCCATGCGAGCACGAAGGACATGCTTCAAGACATTGTGGAAATAGAAAATATGATTAGCTGTATATTAGGTCTATAACCAATTCACTATATGTCATATGTTTGCACTATATGCACTTAGTTTCCAGGATCTGGCAACTTCTTTCATTATAAACATCCTGAGAACAAGGCAATTCAAAATGGCTGAATTGTAGTTCTAGTGCAAAAGTGAGAAACTGATATAATATTTTTTTAAATAAGAAGTATGGATGAACAATGTGTTTTCCATAAGAAAGGTGATTTGAGAGGTCTCATATCAGGAGCTGCAGTTCCAGTAAAGGAGTGCGTTCGTTGTTTACGTTGATCTCTCTCTGTCTCATTTATATATAAAGTACCAACTGGAGACTGATAATTTGGGTCAGCGGTATCTTCTGAATGGTTCTCATTCCCTATTTCTACTCCATTGTTCACATCATCAATTATTCTGCGCTTGCTACATAACATGCCACTCATTGGAAAAGATGGAAATATCAAATTCCAATGTCAATATACTTTCCATGATGCTCTGTGAACAGTTTCTTTTTCCTTAACAGGATGCACTGTATTATCAGGGTGTGCACACCTTCCAGATGGCTGCCAAAATGAACCATACTTGAATCTGTGGAATGTACATATCACATCCTCAATAGTAGAAATGTCTTGTGGACTTCTATTACTGATAAGTTGAACTTCAGAAACATTTTGTTTTGGGTAAAATCCATTTTTTTGCAATTGTTTATTTACAGATAGTTCAAGACTACTAAATTGATATAAACCACTCTTTATTGACACATTATGGTGTCCAAAATCACCTTTCTTATGGAAAACACAATGCTGAGTAGTCCTACACAAGTTAAACCCCAAAACTGTGGCTGACCCTCGATGCATGGGTCCATGAGGTCTTAGATATGGCGCTTTTTCATTTTCCCCGACAAAGTTTGGCGAACCCTGCCAGGTTGCACTAAGGTCAGCCATGAAATTTACAAAATATTTCAATTTAGCTACTAAAGCTCATGTTGTAGTCACGAGAATTACTTTTACTGATGTTCAATGCACTGAGATAATAGAATACAGAAAGATGTCGATTCGAGAAATATACTGGATCGCCACCCGCTTTAGGAATTTTTGTGAGTCACAAAAAATGTTTTTGGTAAAGTAAAGTATATGTGCCTTTTGAAATCATTAGAAGAAACCACCATAAAAATTTCAGCATAATCAAAAATGGTGTGTATAATGACTCCTCAATTTCTGCCTCATTCTTACAAAATCTGCCTCTTAAGAATTAAAGAGCTATATGTAATTTAAATCTGACAGTGTGAGTTAAAACATGTGTTTATTTTTCATGGTGCACTTCTATTTGATATTATATGAAGGTGGTGCTGGCAGTATAACAAAAGGTTGAGTAAGTCTGGGGTAGATAGTTGTTCTTTGGTGTCATCCCCGAAATATAGTTAGTAGATGTTCCAAAAGGATGTTGCAGGTATTTAACAGTTGTAAAGTTTTTGTTGAGGATCGTACTGGAAATAGGAAGTTAATTGTAATGAAAAGTTTACTAGCATATTATTCATTTAGACTCAATATTTTTCATTCTGTCATTGTATATGTAAATTTTTTACAGGTCCAGGTAGTTATCAACATTAATTAGTGGGTTTTTGTATGTCATTCATTCCATAAAGGAAAAGCGTGTTTTGTTTTAACAATAATTCCAACAGTGTCAAAACAAAAATAGTGATAACATTCGGTCAGGTGAAAATGGCGACGAGCCGGGAATCAAACCCGGGACTCCTGCTCCATCGCAAAGGCGTTAACTACTACACCACCCGTGTGTAGTGGTGTTGTGGTTAACACCCCTGCGATGGTCAGGGGTCCCGGGTTTGATTCCCGGCTCGTCGCCATTTTCACCTGACCGAAAGTTATCACATATATTCTCCACGTGTAGGGTACACGGAATAAATATTTATACAAAAATAGTGCTTTCCCTCTTCATGCTGCATGTTCACCTTTATTGACGGTGTTATGAGTAAATCTATTTTATTTCTGCAAGACACTTGGAAAACATCAGTTTAAGTAGGTATTGCGTGTGTTACAAAACGCATTGTAAATCTTCTCATCCATTTAGTGAAGAGTCACTGCACACAGACACAAGAAGGGTGGGTTGATTGAAGTGTAAGTGAACCGAAAAAAATTAAGAAGACACAAAATATAAACATCACGTATAAGAATACTTATACGAACAATACTTTTAGTAAGCTTCATTTATTTGAACGTACTATCAGTTTGAGGCTAAAAATATGTGCCCCACTTAAAACACGTTTTCTTGACGCAAAAATAATATTTACGTAAATTGCAATTTAAGATAACCACGATAATTTGAAATTAACTGAACGAACTTCAAAGATAAGTGTTTACTGACGGAGGTTATTCATGTTTCGTTTATTATACTTTTTCTTACAGAGAAACTGAGACACTTTTAGATTATTCCATGAAATTTATACTATTGAATGAATGATATAAATATAATATACATTTATTAAGAACTTGTATAATTACCATCAACTCTAAGTGGCGATACTCAGCTATTACGAGGGCCTCTTCATGTGCTTCCGTTGTTTCCATGATAGACCTGCGTTTCTCTTCAAATTTCTCGTCCCAACGAGAATACTTATCTCCCTAGTCACAAAATACAACTCATTAGAACTTCAATAGATAATTTTGAATACACATATTGTTATTATTATTATTATTCCTATATTATTCATCCACGTTAACAATGAAAATATAATTATTTAATTACTTTGGCAATTATTTTGATAATTTGGTTTTTTTTAATGTATAATTTTTGAAGCAGACGAACCTGAGCATTCCAAAACCTTTTTAAAATAATTATATTTCAACACAATGTTTTATTATAACAAATAATAAATTGGAGTTTATGTAATTTAAATTCATTTGACTACTTTAGTATAGAAATCCCGTTTTTTACTTTCCATAATAGTCTTATCTTCCGGGAAGAAGCAGGAAGAAAATCATAATTGAATAATAAGGTAAAAAAATAATTAGATAGAGATACGTCGTATTTGATCGTCCGATAAATAAATTATATTCCTAATATTACCGAAAAAGAAATAATTATAAATATTTAAGAACCTATCTTAATGTAAATCCTTTCATTCATATTAAACTAGAGCATTTATATTAATAGAATATATTTTGTTTTAATAAGTGTGACCGCATTGAACATGAAACATTTATCAACTATTTCCTTCCCACAGCATCTCGAAAGAAGGGTGGTACGTTAAAGTAAATATTTTGTTCGCGAAAAGAACATACCATCTTTTTTTCATCTGTTTTCATCCGTCTTTGATCCTCTACTGTAAGGAAAAGCGGCCAGAAGCTGTTGTGGTCCTGCAGTGATTTCTTTGTATCCGTCAAAACATCTGAAGCAAAGGTTCTGGGGAAAGAAGAGTGAAAACGTAGCTTGGCTTGATATGAAACCAATCCCGTTGTCAAGTATCAGTTAATACAGGATCACATTATATTTTTAATTTCTCTTTTATTTACATTATCCAGTTGCCGAATTTAATTATTTTGGTTATGTATGGGTTAATATATTAATTATTTATAAAATGTATTCAAGATCGTTTCCACTATCGTCATTTAAATACATGTGTTCATAATTGCAAAAGTGATAGTTTTTTCTTTATTTCACTAACAAAACTGCTGAAATATATGGGTTGGAATGCTTAATGAGATGAATGTCAAAATAAAATCAATGAATCGTTAGGAAAATAAAATAAAGTTCTAGTGAATGATAATAATGAGATACAATTTTACTCGAAGAGAATATAATTTTGAAACTAATTACAAACTTCATTAATGCAGCATATTCCCTTGTTTTATTTTCTGGAAATTGACATATAAATAACTTGTGGACATCTCTGCGTTCATGTGACGTATTCAAAATTAATGGTATCACTTACATTGTATTTGCTATAATCGATGTTCGTGATTTAAAATAAAATCCTTTGAATCCGCATTCTGATTCCGCTATCTCCGTACACGCTGGTCCCGCCATGCAGCTTGCTTTCAACGATCTTAATACCCCTGAGTCCTTTCCTGTTGCTAGAGGGTTCATGTTTTANCTTAATACCCCTGAGTCCTTTCCTGTTGCTAGAGGGTTCATGTTTTAAAAAAAATGTGTTTCGCTGTGCACTGAATACAAAAGATGGAAACATTCACGCTCAAGTCAGGAAAGGTTCAATTTTCATTTTACCCCTAGACGTGGGTCGTAATATTCTCTTCCTGGGCAAGTTTTGGAAATAATGGAAACATTTTGAAGAGTACTCATTTAAAAATATTAAATTCTCAAAAGAATTCTTTTGTGAGATCATTATTTAAATTTCGTTTCATAAATTTGCACAGCGGTCGTATAACTCAGATTTGATAATTGTGCATGAAAATGACCAAGCCAAAATGCCCTCAAAATATTGCCAACTAAGGCTATAATTTTCCTCACGAATAATCCTGATGTGAAGTGGTGATCTAAGAGAGATGGGTGCTGCTTCTAGCTGTGAATCATTTTTGATTGACGTACTACTAAACAGCCAAGAAGAAGCTGTTTCATGATTATGTAGTTTAAAAAACTAAAAATATCGATTTATATTAATTAATAAAAAAATAAATTTCTTTATAAGCTTATTCCGATTGATTAAAAATCGAATTGTACGAATGTTTACTCATACTTCGAGAGAGAACGATTGTGAACACTATTCAACAATATGAACTTGTCTGTACGGGACAATCCTCGTCTTAGTAGATGCAACTACTAGTAGGTTACTTTTATACTATTAAACAATGTCTTTTCATATCAAAGTTTATGAAAATATTCGAAGATAAGTTGTTAGAAATTTTTGCATCATTAAAAAATATATCCCTTTAACTCTTGCGTCTTGTGATATTTGTATATATTTTTCGAAATTAATTATGTGTTCAGAATTTAAACGTTTATATAATTGTTTTTTACAAAACTTTTCAGGTGGCAAAACTGTGATATTTGTAATTATTTGCAATATATTAATTTGATAAATTAATTTCATATTAATTTGATAAATGTTTTAAACTTCGAAAACAGAAAAAGAAAATTTTTTCACTTTATTGAGTTAGAAAGTCGTTTTTCAGAATCAAGCGTATTACCAGAATTATCCGTTGTTTTTTTTAGAAATAGAGTACATCTTTATTACTGTCAAATACAATGTTAGTGATTCACAACCATTTGCTTCATCAAATGTGAATCATGATCTGCCATAAGCTGTGTAGTTTGAATACTGGCGATAAGGGTAGTTTTGGACATGTTTGAATGTGACCAGGTACCTGATCAGGTAGAATTGTTTGGATGAGTCGAGATGTCACACTGTTGCAACTGGTATCGGATATGTGCTCGTTCGGTTTTATGGAGAGACTGCACTAGGTAGTATCCCATCGCCATTTCTCCCTACCTCGCTCTGGTATCTGATTCAGAGACTGTCGCGAGACTGGAAATCTCGTGTTCACGTGTCGAAATTGTACAGTAAGACAACAATCAAGCATATTCTCGCTCGAGAGAGGGGCAGCTCTCGATCGTGTTGCTGGAGCATCCTACTCCTCATTACCAATACCACTTAACTCCTTGTCCAAGTGCTGATAGGCCACCGCTGTTCCACTGAAACATTACCAGTTACCCCTACCGCTTCGTATCCGTACCACAAGACTTTACACGACCGTCGCACCGATGGCAAAGGTTGTTTGAAAAGCAACCCCACTCGGGGTTTATGTGCCCTACAACCGCCAACTCCTTGTGTGTCAAAACTGAGAATTAACGTCATGACTGAAACCCTCCTACTTCTTAATGACTTCCTCTCCCACAGATAAGACCAAACCAGGAAAAGAAATATGTAACCATTCCCCATACTGGCGACGTCTAATCCCTCAATCATATGAGGAGGTCCCACCAAACTCATCAACATGTTAGAAAAAGATAGAGAGATATGAGACATTGATGAGAGTCTGATGAAATACGAATGAAAGACAGAGTATAAGGTAAAACTTCCGAGAAAACAAGCTGGGAAATAACTTTCTCCATCACAGCTGGGTACTAAAATCAAGGTTTTAAACCCTCATCAGTTAGAAAATGAGTGTGCTATTCATTACAGCACGGAACGTTCAATGATATTAAGACCATAAGATAATATTAGAGTTCGTAAAAAAACAGATATAGTATTTAAGTAGGAATACGAATACGTCGGTGTAATATAATTTAATTACAAATATTGTTTAATTATGAATATTAGTTGTTTTTTTAGTTCATCAATGCATCTTCATGTTAGTATTTAATTTTCATACTCTTTCAATTTTTAATATATTTAAATTTAAATATGATTCTTTTATTTTACCTTAGTGAGTAATATTTTTAACTTATTTGTACGTATCAATTAATTTGTATTTATTCTAATATTTTCAATGTAAGATTTATTACTATGTATTATTTTAAATGATTATGTATTTAAATTTTGATGAAATGGCGGAAAAGCAACCATATTACAAATTCATTCATTCATTCAATCAATACGCAGCACCTGTACACTCATGAGAGTGTCCTTAGGACCTACCACTAGACTCTTCCATAAAGAGAAATTTTTGCTATGCCTTCGGGCAGGTGAAAGAAGCAATATGTCTTTAGAAACCTCCCAAACTTCGTGTTACTAACAAAAGAGTGATAAATAAAAGATCTATCTATTCAAATAATCACCGTCTTGTGGCATTTACGTTGGTCAGTTATCTTCAGTCATTGCATTGAGTTTATTCATTTTCGCATGCATGAAACAATTATTTGTGACCACCTTCCGTACAATTTCAATGAGCAATCAAACATGAATATGTCTATAGAGCGAAAAAAATATGATTAAAATTGGGAAGAAAGAAAAGAAACGTATACAATTTGGATTTCATTCCATAAAGTGACACTATTTAGAAATGCAAATTTTCACGATTTCGTTACTATTGAAATTTTTCTTTGATTGTGAACTGAAGTCTATCGTTCGTGAACTTAGAAAAATTAGAAAGTATATTTTATACAAATAAATTACACCATTGAAAATACACATATTTCTGATTAAATAGACAACCATGAGCTTTCTGAGCCTGATTCTGCAGTGTTAATATTACCTGATTTGTTCTTCTACACCTCAAGAAGTTATTTATGACTGTCTTATTTTTTTCTTTGATTCTATTCTTCCAGTTTCCTGCCATTGATGGAGTTAAACTATTTTCCTCCAATTTTTAAATATCGTATCAATCCATAAGCATTGTCCGAAATATTATTCAAGTTTATTTTGATTCCCTACTCAAAAAATCAGAATAAAATTACTCACTTTCTTCAATAAAATGTTAGAATCATATTATTCATTATTACTTAAAATAATACGAAATCGTATATAAATAAAAAAAAGTGTTTGTAGACCCACCTCACTTCCTGAAGTTTTGTCAGAGTAGCTTTAGCTTCAGCTTCATCTTCATCTTCACCTTCATCTTCGACTTTTTCTATGGGTGGAAAACTATCATGTCCAAACCTGATGACAAAAGTTAATTGATTTTTAAGATAAAATGTAATTACAATTCTTTTGTACAAGGGAATGGGTCTGTGCTCTGAATGTTTGGAATGTTTATTTGTGGACGGCGGTAACACGGAGGGTATGTAACTAATGGCGTTTTCCATATACTGTGTTGGGTGCGCTCTAGAGTCGGACAAATACGTTATCACTCCGCGCGAGTTCCCCACGCCACCGGGCGAGTGAAGCAAATAAATGAAACATCTTTCCTGCACAATTCTGGCTCGGCTACCTTGGTGACTATGATGCAGAGCAACATAAACGCTAATGGCTGAGCTAAGTGTTGTCTTGTTCTTGAATTTGTGCGTAGAGGTTCGTGTGAAGCAATATATGCTACAAATTTATCGCATCCGTGCGTTATGCACAAGCTAACCTAATCTCAACTACGACCAGTACAGTCCTTTTACTGAGAAAAGACTCGGGGCAAGTCTCAGTGCGCAGAGAGTGCACAGCGATAGACAAACGTAACAAACATTTCCTAGCACTTGTGCAACTTTTTCAAATGGAACAATATTTTTGCACTCGGATGCACCACTTCACACTCAGAGCAACAAATGGAAAACGCCATAAGGATTTAGAGTATCAATCATCATGAATCTGCTTTGAATTCAGCAATTTTTATTAAAATTAAAGAAAATTCGAACTCAGCATTGAGAGAATAGGCGATATCATTGATGGGACATT
>NNCF01130817.1:271899-290239 GCA_002313205.1 Laupala kohalensis | reverse complement strand
ATTTTTATATATATATATATATATATATATATATATATATATATATATATATATAACAATTATATCAAATTTTTAAGTTTTTTGCAAAAATAACAATATCCATGTTTCCCTAAAAATTTGTTTCATTTATTGATTTGAGAAATTTTGTCTCCTGCTGAGCTAATATCCATTCACTAAAGTGCAACTAGTGCAGCAAGGATAGCTGATCCGGATCCGAAAGCTTTTTAGTAACGTGACTGTAAGTGATCGAGCATATTCACTCTATGTTCGGATGTTAATAATGTATATTTTAAAAATGACATATTTGAGGTAAACGTTCTCATTGAATCATTATGCATTTAGTAAGAAATGAATTTGTTTTATAATTAATTTGTGGTTGTTGAAGATAATCAGTCGCAATATTTAAAAGTTCGAAAATCGTCTATTGCTCTTAATTTTCGATATTCAACAAACCATTCCGGCACAAACCAACATTAACATCCGTAAATTTGAAATAAAATATATGTAACCAGTTGAATGGATTAAGCCGCAGGATTAAGCTAGTATTCCGTTTTTATGAACGCTCTGGTAAATTACCTTACAAAGTTTGTATAATTTATTAATTTACTTTAAATGCGTAAGATCAATTTTAAAAACCAAATTTAATTTTGACATCCCTAGTTGCTAATTTTTAATCAGCAATGTTGCGTTTTATTTTTTGAAGCAAACCCCAAATAGTAATTTTATTTTTAACTGATGTAATTATGCAGAAGAAACGGCTATATGTAACTATGTTCATCATGTCGTAATAATTGAGTATATGAAAGGACAACCTTATAGTTAACTATCCTTACCGAAACGAACAAAAAAAAAATTTTGTTTTGTTTTGTTTTGTTTTTCATTATAGATTTGTAAGAGGTAAATGTAGCGGCTATTCTAGCTTATCTACATTGGGTGATAGGATGTGTGAGATGAGTGGTAGGACTGTTCTTAGTAGGTGGGCCGCTTAACTGGGTTAACCAACAACTTGGTCCGAGTGGTGTTAGTAGTAGTAGTTAGTGATAGTAAGAGTTAGTGACACTAGGAGTAGAGGGAGGTAAATAGAAGGAGATTTCGTTTTCCCATTGTTTTATATACTGGGACATTGAAATGAAAAGCTAGAAAATTATTTCTGGCTGTGCCGGGAATTGAAAGCGCAGTGACTTAGTGGCAAGCAAGCATGCTATACCAGAGCTACCAGTGGGTAGTAAATCATTAATAATAATGTGTGGAATTGGAACCTTGTAGCCATTATCTTCCAACTTCCAACAATATTTCAATGCGAATTACGGTAGTCGTATTGAAATATTCCATATTATGTGTATAATAATAATTAAAACAGGGAAGTTATTGTGTTCTTTTTCAATCATTAATTATCCATAGATCAAACATGGAATTATTATGTTCATTTTAGCCACATACATAACACTTTTAAAAATGTGAGGTAAATAATTATGTGATTGACTAGCACGTTCACGACACTTGAAAAAAAATTATTATTCGTGGATCACCGTACCTCTCTTCTGGAGACCGGTACCAACG
Organism: Laupala kohalensis; assembly: GCA_002313205.1. Taxonomy (NCBI): domain Eukaryota; kingdom Metazoa; phylum Arthropoda; class Insecta; order Orthoptera; family Trigonidiidae; genus Laupala; species Laupala kohalensis. Next base: position 288,679 of record NNCF01130817.1, on the reverse strand, counting down.
ATCCAGAGCCGTTACAGTCGTTCTCTCGTCCTTCCTTCTTTCTTTTGGAAGCAGACTCTCTATGATGGCTAACTCATCTAAACCATTCTCTAATTGTGTTAGAAGTGCTGTACCTTCTAGAGCAGAAAGATAACCAGTCTCCATTTCCGGACTCCATTCCACAAACTCCTCCTCTTCTTCTATTTCCTTTTCTTCTTCTGCTGCTGATGATTTCTTTCGGTTGGGTATTTGGGAATACAAAGAAGTATACCGTTGCTTTGACCATTTTATTCGCTCTTTGTCTAGTTCATTCTTGTCCATGATTGACTGCGGACGACTTTTCATTGGGAGCGTGTTCCCACCTTCTACTATCCCTTTCAGTCGATGCACAATTCTCATGGAAGAATCCTTCTTCGTTCGCGCGAGTTGAAGAAGCTCAGCTTGCAAATCTGCTTCTGACATTTCTCCTAAAATACTCTTCCTTGATTTAATTACCAGTGGAGTATTTTGAGGCCCGGATCCGAAACGATCGGCATAGTAAAACGGGTCTTTGGTGCTCGCGCGAACTCTTTGACTCATTGCTCTTGTGAGATAGGATCTAGAGTCAAAAAATCTAGGGGATGCATCAAAAGAAGAATCGGGTGTCACACTTCGTGAGAAAAATACTCCTGATTTCTTAGGTACCGGACTCACCTTTCGCACAAGTATATTTGGAATGTCTACTGACTCCAGATTCCAACTATACTCTTTATGTGTCGATTTTTTTTCTTGCATGATGTGTTTCTCCTCATTTCTCTTCAGTATCGATTCAGATGGTTTGTAAGGCTTCTCTGGTTTCTCAGCTTTCTCCGCTTTCTCCCATTTTTGTATGATAGATGGACTGAAAGTATCTCTCATGTATATACTCTGGTAACGAACACCCGCATCCGCCATACGATCTTCTATCACTCTCTTTATTTCAGATGGCAATGGTTTCTTTGGATCAAGACGAGTTAAGTCTGTTACTATATCAGCCATATTGGATTTTTTATAGCTTTCTCCGTTAAACTGATAGACGATAATTGTCTTATTTTCAAGACACTTTTTTCATTCAAGATCACGTAGCTTGCTAATTTGTGATCGTTATTCAGATATCTCCGATATTTATTGTCTTTCCGTCGTTCTTTTGTTCCCAGATAATAACTTCAGGCAATAGAAGACTTTGTATGCATTCCGAAAGTGTCTCAGTATCTGCGAATATTTTGTAGCTGTGAAAGACTTGATACATCCGAGCCATACTCAATATAAAGCCTCAATGGATATATACGACTTGTCCCTTATTTATAAATGCACCCCACAGAGTATTTACTATTATTGTACTTGTAAATGTAATGTTATTGATACAAAATAATTAAAATATAGAAAAGGAAAACGAAATTCATACATTATAGATGTTTTATTTTTAATAATATTTCATTTTATGGTCATAAGGCTTAATTGAACATAGCTTTAATTAAAAATACACGTTAATAATAACAAAATAATCATAAAAACTAAATTCAAAATAAATTTTAATTAATATGTTTTTAAATGTTTTCGTCAACTCCTGATTAAAATTCATGAAAGTTTGATAGCTTAAAAATATGTAATATAACGTTAGTCTTATTGGGTCAATTGAAATAATGTTTGTTACACCAAAAACTTTTTCCATGATTCCACTTTGGAACAGATAAACGGTTCCCAAACTTATTAGCGTTCCTCCCTCCTGCCTCTTCAGTTAAAATGTTCAAAGACACTTTTCTAATTCTTTTTCATTGTAAAAGAAATAATTAAAATAACTTTTGTCTTTTTTAAACACACGCAAAATATCTACAAAATACTGAAATTGAAACACTATAAATTTGACTTGAAAAACATTTTTACGGGTTGTTAAGCTACATCAGACCTATGAACGTGTATTTAAATAAAGGAGGTAGTTTCTCTCCATTAGGAATCTGTCGGTGGGAGAGGAAACCAATACGAGAATAAGGACGTGACGTGATCATGGGGAAAAATGTAACCAGTTATGTTATTTGATACTTTATTAAGGGGCACCAAAGTTTGTTTAGGACATCAGTCTCTTCCTTTCTATTGTGATTAGAGGTTCATGCAGCGTTTAAAATCGAACTTCAGAAGACGGACATAATAGGATGCATTTTAAATAAACACAATGTAAAGATAATATTATAACCTACTAAAAAGATCTTGGAGATACTTAAGTCAGACGAAGACTCTATCGACCCACTTGATGGTTGTGAGATTTATTTCATACCATGCTCTTGCAGATCAGTTTTTGTTAGCACAACGAAAAGGAAGCTTAGAAACTAGAAGAAGTGAACATATTTGTTGCTTTAAATACGGTAGAGTGGAAAAATGACCCATAGCTGAACATGCAAAAACATGATTAAAATTGATGAACAAGAACATGATTTTACTAAGAACATGAAGTTGTCATGTAAGACTTTAAAGGAAAAAATAGAAATACTAACACCCTATATATCATAATATAAAGGAAGAGACTCGTACCCTAAACAAAACTTGGTTTCTCTGAATAAAGAATGAAATAACATTTCCTAATCTGTTTCCTTTTTTCCCCACTATCATGTCTCGTCAGTATTCTTACCTTCTACCGACCGGTTCCCACAGAAAGGATACTACTTCCTTCCTCTAAATACCTGTTCCCAAGTCTGAGACGTCACTTATAGTGTTCCCGAGGACGTCTGTTAAAATTGAGGAAGAAACGTCGAGTATTTTCAATGTGACGACACGACGTAAACCCGGAAGAAGTTTTACATGTTGACAATGATAGCCGTGAAAACAAATTAATTATAAATTTGATCATTTATTTGTTTTAAACTGTGTTAACACAGTTCATTAGGAATTAGTAAAATTACATCGCTTTAAATATATTATAATATTTTTATCTATAATGACATTACACACGTTTTAAATAACATAAATTTAATTAATACTTATTTATCAAAATTCAGAAGCTATTTAGTTTTGTTGAACTGACAGAAGTTTTTTGCGATATAAGAATGTTGATATTTATTTTCATCCTCATGAAAATTGGCACTTTGGTGGTCGGTCTTCAACAACTTCCTGAATTTTAATCTTAAAATCTTGGGAGGTCAATCGTACAACAAGTAATATCTTTTTTTATTTTTTTATTAACCAGGATCAACAGTGATCTGCTTTACAAGGTTTTTTGAAATACATAATGTATACATTTACACTACAAAATACATTTAAAAACACATTTAAATTACACTTTAATTACTATTTACAAGTATACACGAGAAAGTAAGGGCATTAGTGTGAGGAAATCTAATGAGACACCATCAGATAATCTTTAGAATTAATTTAAACTATAATCTCTATTTTTGTAAAAGCTTAACTTATTGAGTGTAATGTATGTTTTTTTAANTAAATTTAAGGTGGTTTGAAAGTGTCTTTGGGATATCGGGATTTGATCCTACTATTTATTCTTAAGGACTTTCCTAAATTAAATGTATAGGACGGAGGAGAGTTCGAAAGACTGGAGTAGATTGTTAATGCTAATTTACTAATGTTTTCTCTCGACGGTTTAATGTTTAATTCTCTATGGATTTGTTCATTGCTTACGAAACAAGGGGCCTTCAATGCACATATTAAGGTTTTGTTTTGGATGACTTGTAGTTTCTTGAAAGATGTTTCTGCTGTCCCTCCCCATATTCGACAGGCATAAGTCATAGAAGGTCGTATGATGGCTTTGGATATGGATAATGCCGTGTCTGTTCTCAGAGATGAGATTCGATTTAATAATGGGTATAATTTAGATAGTTTTTTTCTTAACCGTTAACACAGTAGCATTTATATGTGCTTTCCAGGTAATTTTGTGTCCAAATGTATACCTAAGTATTTTATGTGAGTATTTGAATCGACCCAGGGTATTTCCTCGTTATCAATTTTTAAGGACATTAACTTAGGAATTTTGCGCAGTGAAAATATTTTCGCTTTCGTGGGGTATAGAGCTACTCTCCATTTGTCTGTCCATTCTACGAAGGTAAGTAGGTCATCCTCGAGACTGGTCTTACCAGTGAATGTATTGTTAGTTGATAAAAATAATGCTGAATAATGTGCAAAAAGGGCTATTTCCGGGTTTACTAATTTGGGAAAATCAGACGTATATATGGAAAAAAAGAAGAGGGGAGAGGGCGGCGCCTTGAGGCAAGATGGCAAGGATATTTTTTGGATTGCAATGAGAGCCATTTACCCATATTTTGAAGGTTCGATATGTTAGAAAACTTTTAACTATATTTTGTATGTACATGGGTACTCCTAGCAGTCTCATTTTGTAGAGTAAGCCCTCATGCCAGATTCTATCAAAGGTTTGTGATATGTCTAAGAAAACAGTTAGGGTGTATTGACACTAATTACACTAATTTGTATATGACACTAATTTACTATGTAAACACGCCAATGCTCAAAAAGTTTTGTCTAACATTTCGACTTGGTTCCATGCAAATGGTCTCATTGTAAACACTGACAAAACAGTGTCTATGTCATTTCACTATAGTAATACAAAATCTTTACCCCATGTTTCCCTTTCTTTAAACGGAACACAATTAAAAACTGTTACGAATACAAAATTCTTAGGTCTCCATATTCAAGACAACCTCAAATGGAATTGTCACATTGACAATCTTAATTCCCAATTAAGCAAATTGTGTTACGCATTCCGAATCTTAGTTAACGCAGTTAGTCCACGTATTTCCCGTTGCGTATATTTTGCAAACGTTTACTCCCATTTACGTTACGGCATTACCTTCTGGGGTAATTCCGGTCAGAGTATTCAAACTTTCAGAATTCAGAAGAGGATAGTTCGGATAATTTGTAAATCTCACCCCCGAAACTCTTGTAAACCTTTATTCAAGGAATTAAATATCTTAACACTTCCCTGCATTTATATTTATGAAACGGTCGTGTTTGTTAAGACCGAATTACTGAAGTGCCACCCTTGCTTTATACGAAACAGTCTCGTTCACGAACACTATACACGCAATAGTAGTAATATTCATCGCCCTAGAGTGTCAACCACTCTTTGCCAAAAAGGACCATATCATTCGGGAATCGTTCTATATAATTCTTTGCCCAAGAATATAAAAGACATTATGAAATTGAATATCTTCAAATACGCTGTTAAAAACTACCTCCTGCACCAGTGCTTCTACACTGTAAAATAATTTATTGATTTTAATAAAAGTTAAATTCGTCTTGTGCTTTATCACGCCATTGCTGTAGTACTTTTTAAACAACTTATAACAATTTCAAAAACTATTTTCTTGCATGATTGTGTTGTCTTATGGCTCATATTAATTTAGTTTTATGTGTACTCAACATTGGCACGTTTGTGTACATAAATTCTGTAGCCCCATCCTGGCCCGGGTTTTTCTCCGGTTTTCCTTCGGGTAGAGGCGGATTTATCATACAGGTTCTCTAGGCTTTGTCTAGGGGCGTGTTTATTGTAACAATAAATCGTGAATTTAGTGGGGGGTTTTTCAACTCTTATGATTTGTAAACACTATACTCAGAATAATCTATAGTTCGATAATGACATGTACATGTAAATTTACAAACATATTTGCGTTAAATTACAAACATACAGTATTATAACTCGCAGCTAACTTTTTATCTTATCTAGGAATTTTTGCTGAATTTTTTGAATCCGCCTCTGCCTTAGGGCCCTTGATCGGAATTGATGGGATGGTCCCTTGCTTGCTTCCGGAGAGTAAATTAGTTTATTGTCCTCCACGTGGTCATACGCAGTGTACTGTTTTTTGACAATAAATTTATTATTATTATTATTGCTTAGACTCGAAAGATTTGGCAATGAATTCAGTTAATCTGAGAACTTGGTGAGTGGTCGAATGCCCTTCTCGGAATCCAAATTGATCGGATGGGATATCATGCGTTTCGGTTAAGAATTGGTTGAATCTTTTCTTTAGAAGTTTTTCAAATATTTTATTGATCGAGGGAAGAAGTGATATTGGTCTGTAACTGTTCTTTGTACCGAATTCTACTGCAGTGCCTGCTGGCGCGCCATACCTGTTTAAAGTTTGGGGTTGCGATAGGGTTTCTTCTGTGTAGTCTCCTTGGTTGTACAGGACGTCCATGGCCTTGCGTATTTCTTCGCCTGCATTACACACATCTTGGATTTGGGTCGAATTTGCATGTTGAAGATGATTATCCTCTCCTATTCGACTACTATCACTTCTAATCATGGAGGCTATCACAGCCGCCCCCGATACGGGGCAGCTGCCTGATTCACACCAGCTGGCTCTAGCAATTGCTATTCAGTACTTCGATTCCCGCACAATTGCGTTAAAAGAAAACACTTTAAGATTATTCTAATAAATGCTCACTCTCTAATACTTAATAATATTATATCACAAGTTGATTGTATATCTTGACCACACACATAAGGCGTAGCTAGTTTCACGACTTCACGGGGCAGAGGAAAACGATGTTATCGCTTCCGCTGCTCTGAAGGAACTCACAAGTAATATCTGGAGCAATTCTAGCAGCAGAACAAGTGTTTCGTTTTCGAGGTGACACAATTTTCGAACTTCAAAAGAATTTTATGAGCGTTAATAAAAAATGTGGTCTACGACAAGGTCGATCAAAATATTTAAATTTAACAGAATTTTTTTTGTTGAAAACTTCTTAGAGAATCTCATGTAATTTACCATCTTTCGTTTTTTGTTTGTTTTTGGTACTCCGACTCCCAAGTTCGTTTTAATTTGCAAATAAAGTCACATACTATTTATGATGTAATCTATGCATCGGATGGAGCACATTAAAAGTTTCATAATTTTGAGGAGCTTGAAATATAAACGAATTTCCTGGTCACTGCCCAGTTGCACTTACATGCTAGTATTGTTGGGTGTCAGAGATAATATTACGATATATCCTCTCGATTTTGAATCGTGGAACGATTAATCTGGAAGAGGAAATTCACCATCCACGAAAGACAAACAACAATGTAATTGCGTTTGAAAAATTTGAACACGTAAATTAAATAGATGAATAATGAACGCTGCATCTCTATAGAAGAACAGAATACTTTCTCCAAATCACATATCTTGAGCAGATGTTCAAATCATAAGAGGGGGAGCAAAGATAAATTCTAACGCAAGAACTTTCATCCTTTCACAAATCAATGCAGCTAAGATCTACAATGATAACGCCGCAGCGCTAAAATCACGAACACTATAATCTATTTCAGATGTATGAGACACTGCGAGATTAGAGGCGTGAAACAAACGTACATCTCACAAGTTGGGTAACCTTAGAAGAGGTATGTATCTATGCCAGCCATCGGAAACGAACGAAGTGCACTATCTAGGGACATGTAACCATATACGCCGAACTTCTGATTGATAATGTTACACGCATAAACGTTCACCATCTGCTACCGATTCGAAGACTTTAAACTAACTCTGTCTCCTGCCCATGATGAATATGTAATCACTGCTCCACTTCTTACACTCACAACATACAGAGGAATCACAACATACATCAAAATTCTCTCAATACTCTGAATCCTAATATTCTGATCTTTGCAAAACGTGTCTCGCATACAAAATATCTCAGAACTCCTCGTACAGAATTGGAGGGATGACAGAGGACATTAATAAGAACAAAAAATTATAATGGTACACATATCTACAAATTTCGCCTAGACAGTAAAAATACAAGAGAAATAGATGTGTAAAATGCTTTATTAGTTAAATTGAGAATGTGTTATAGGTATTCAAAGTTCAACAGTAAATTACAACAGATGTTTAAATTTCTTCACTAAGCAGCGCTACAGGCGTCTCAACGACGTCGCAAGGACTCGGCGAGACTCCCGGTAGAACAAACTCGCCTATACATGCGACGTAAATGCGTGGTCTGCATATCTGTTAATGGATCGAGAATTGAAAGACTGTGGTACTTTGGTGTTGTTGAACTCAGAACAATTTCTTTCCTGTAGATAATAAGTACGAAAAAATGAACATGCGGTAATGCATTATTATAACGTTGGAATGCTGTTAAATAAATAAATTTTCAATGAGAAAATATAAGTAAATATATTTTTTCAAATACAAGAGAGTCACCTTCAGTACATTTTATGTACTTGCTAATATCCAAATCAAGTAGGAATCCACAGCTAGAGAACAGTTAAAGCATATTATTCGCTCCACTTTTTTTTTTTAGGAAAAAGTGTTCTTATTGATGTTTGACGTAGTTCTGAAGGCAGACCTTTTCGTTTTTAACTATAATATATGTAGGTTTAGCCCATGTTCCAAAAATTAAGGCAACATACAAGATAATCTTACTTTATATTTAGTTTTGTCAATGACGAATATAAAAGCAGACAAAGAAACTGAAACGAATTGGGTAATGACGTGTTCACACACTATTTCTTTTTTATTTACGTCATCATAGACGGAATAATTTTCAATAAGTATTTACTAAATCACTAATAAAAAACTATAATGCTCTTTCTCATTATTTATTCTTTGCCGTTGTTTATTATTGTAACATTTCTAATCTCTTATCACACTTGCGACGGTGGTGCTTCTTATGATGGTAGTCCCGTCGTGACGTAGGTATAACCCGCTTTTCCTTTTATGTTTTTGAACCCGTGGGACTACCCTTGCTAGCATCCATGATCAAATACATTTCGATAACTATATTTCTCGATTTATTGCTTGTCTTTTGAGATTGACAAATCTGCGTGGTAAAAAATACTTCACTGGATTTTCTAAAAAATATTTTTAGTGGAGACAACTCATTAGAGATTTTCCATCCTGTTATTCTTTCAAATTTTCAGGGTGACCCACGGGGTCGTGCCTAGCATACACACCTTCCACCACTGGTTCAAACCGTTCAAACCATTCAAACCATGCTAGTTCAAACCGTCTGATCCAAGTAGAATTCGCGGTGGTGGACGAAGCGGATTCGCGGAAGATTTTAACGTGGTAATTCCTTTCCCCCCCCCTCATCATTCCACCAATTTCATTCACCATCATCTTTCAAAAACCGCATTAGACTCTGCGTTGGCCTGGTCGTTGCGATCCATATCGCGCGATCGGACAAACACCGTAAGGTTGCAGCGATGTACATATCCGCGTAACTGACGTAACTTAATCTCATAGTGTGATACTCATACTCGGCAACGAGTCAGAGCGATACCATTACGCATGACTTTGTTCATTTAACAAACCATAATACTATACAACACGTATTTTGAGACCGAGTTCCACAATAATCTGAGTTATTAGTTTCCTATGACGTGTCAGTTAATCATCACAAAGAATTAATAAAATTGTCAGATCTCTTTCCTGCGACATCTCTATCAGGATATGTATCATTGTCTCAGATAGGGGCATCGGAGGAGAAGGAGGAGAAGAGATATATGACGTATCGGTCCCACGAGTCACATGTGTGGCAGTGGCTGAGAACTTTATCGTCCTCTTCCCTGGAATGTCGTCGCCAACTGACGTTATTCTCCCTCGTACAGTCATCCCTCTGTGAATGTGGGATCCCTTCGTGGGGACTGTTGTGTTCTATTCTTTCGTAATATCGGGACGACTGAACTTTGCTCGGGTGGCAATGATGTGTACTTAAAAGGAAAAAGCGTTTAGTTTTTAAAGCGTAAAAATGTTTTTAAAAAAACGATGTTACGATGTATTTCCAGACACAATATCATGTTGTAATTATTACACAACGACATTTGGATTCAACTAACTTGTTTGATACCTTTTTGACAACTTTTGTTAAATAATTTGTTTTCATTTCTCTTTCTTAATTTATTGAAAAAAAGCGAAAATAAATGTTGTATTCCCTTCTTATTCTAAAAGTATTAAATATTTCTAATGTTGACAGCCACATTTGAATGATTAACCTTCAAATCTAATTAATTATTTATATACAAATGGTTCAGTTTGAACGATATTAAAATCTTTTAAAAATTCATTCGCAGCACAAATTCAGTGTGAAAACGACCTTAAATATTCAGTAGGCGAGGAAAAATGTGAAACACAAATGAAAATTCATGTCTAACTTCCATTTGCTACCCACTAAATTACTAGTTATGAAACTCACTACGTTAAGCGTCTTTGCATAATTATTATTGACAACTCTTAGTTCATTGCAATGGAACAATTATTGTTAAAATAATACTCATAAATGCTTATGTTTCCCTTTCTAGAAAGACTCCCCTTTTGTGTCACAAGTTTCTTTATTTCTTGAGTTCTACATTGAAGAGTAGAACCTAAACACTTTATCTATTTATAAATATATGATTATAATATTATTTTTTCCCATGTTTTAAATTTGTAGTGTTATGTAGGGTTTTAGACTTACGATTTTTTTAAATACGCCGTAAAAACGAGTATTTTAGGTTTTTATATACTCTCTGACTAAGTGACATTATTGTTTGCTGGAAAAGACTTCATTGTACAGAAGGTTGTTAGAAGTCAATTTACTTTAGAGCATTCTATTCACGTATGGGAGATATTCATGAACCTAGTGCAACTTTACAGTAGATGTGTCAACAAGGTCTTGCTTTCTCCCTCGTCTCGTCTATCTTCTTTTCTCTTTATTTTCTATCTCTAAACACTATCTCCCTCTTCTTTCCCTTCAGTTTCCAGTCCGTCGGTGTGACAGCACCCATTTTCTCAGCTGTTAACCTCCAAGCGAATTGCCACTGTGCATTGTGTGCCGTGCGTCCCCCGAAGCTGCTGCTGTCCCTATCCTCTCCTCCCGTTCTTGTTGCGTCTCTCCCACCCTCCCACACCTCTTCCTCTGTTTCACCTCCTCCCACCCACTCATCCAAGTTCTCGTGTGCACGTGACAAGAGTCGCCGCAGTTTCCCGAAATTCACACCCGCCAAACTTGGCAGCGGAGTTAGGAAGGAGGAGTGAGTGGGCAGCAGCCATGAAGCAGAAGGTCGAGAACAGGCGCTTGGCGCATAATGTGAAGTTCAACTGCATTCAAGTACTACGGCGGCGCTGAATACGCTACAAATGGGGTTTCGCACGGTCACGTGGGGGTTCAGCGGTGCGGCGGCAGAGTCGTATTTGTCTGATAAAATTTGCCTGGATTGATTCGAAGATGCAGATAACTATAAAGGAATAGAAATATCACTGTCTACCGAAGCTAAACAAGATATTCCGAACACGTAAGTTGTCGGTGCTCTGCAATTTAACTGCATAAGGAGGGGAGATTCAATCAATGTAACACTGGCTGATTTGATCCTCGGGATAGATTTTGTATTCTTTTTATAGCAGTCTTAGTTGGTCTAGGATCCACTCTTAATAAAATTTCCATGACCGAATCATGTTATTTACAAAGTGACTCTTACAAATTACAAATCACTTGTATTATCAATTGCATTCAACTGCATACTTCGCGCTGAATTCGCTAAAAACGGGTGTTTCACACAATCACGTGGCTCAAATGTGTAGGGGAAAAGTTGTATTTGTGTTTCAATTGCTTCAGAGATGTTGACAACTAATGTTACTTTCTGGAGAAACGGTCACGAGACTCGGTCGTGGCTCGTCGCTAATTTCACTTTGTGACGGCGCGAACACCGGGACTCTATACAACAAGAAACAAGTCACTGAAAATTAGAATTGATTTTTTCAGCGGATACATAATGATTCACATTCACGAGATGTTATTTATGAATGCAGATTCAATAATGAGGAACGTGGACATACAACTATTCTAAAGCGAGCAGAAGTTTATGGTGAGAAGAACTGATCAAGACTCTTAAATAATGAAAAGACATTTCATGAATTTCAGGAAGAGATAACAGAGACGTTTAATGTACGCCAAATAATAAAAACTTAAATAGGCATCTCGCGGAGGGGATGGAAACTAATTAACACTGAGCAAGAGACACTCAAACAACACGACAGAAAGAAATACATTAAGACAGAGGAGGAGGACTAAAACCCCGGGTAATGTCCATGTGATAAGGGACCAGGATTCACAAATGTGGAAGAATGATGTATTAGACAATACATTGTAGTCTTTTTTTTTAAAATTATATTATACAATACATCAATAGCCGGGAGATATGTAACTGAAGATTATATACAGCGAATACTCAGTATAATGCTGGAGATAAAAGTAAGAGCTAGGTAAAAGTAGATTGCTCCTTACCTCCTCGTGGTAGGGAAGGTAATGTCTCCACTCGTTTTGTTTGTAATTTTTTTGTTACCGATCAAAAAAGATTTGATGTTTTATCGGTTTGCCTCCTTTTACTCACTTTTCTTATTCTGATTCATACTTTAGCAGTGAAATACATAATAAGTAAATAAGACCTTCAGTTGGGTGGAACACGTGGGTCAACCGTACGGGGAACGGATAGTGAGGCTGTATGTAACATTCCTTACAGATCAGTCGAACATTAAGACCATCCGCAAATAAATCAGTGTTGTCAATCGCTGTTTATGAGTAACAGACCCTTATGAGTAATACGCCTCGTGGAATACGATAATGCACAATTCCATACAAACATTGTATTACATACCAGCAATGATAGACGCGTCAGTGCTCTCAATTTTTAGGACTCAAGTAGTTATGTAGCATCCTTTAAAATAAATTTTATTTAAAATAAATAAGTCAAGTAGCGTCTTTTCTTAATGTACTTTTTAAATGCTTTTATCTCGGTGAGGAAAATGTAAAAGATGAAGTAAAAGGTAATCTCAGACATCTTTTAATGCTCTACAGTACGATACTTCATTTGTATTATTTACTCCGTGCAGTTATGCACAAAAAAGACAAAACTTTAGTGGACATTTGCATATTAATGTACGAATATATTTTTACCATGTTTGGAGTTGCATGTTATATGTAACATAAAGCCAAATATCAGAGAATAAAACCTAATTACGACAAAACTATTATTCTGTACCCCCAAATAAATAACTTTTAATTCCTTTAATTATAAATATTTTTGTTGTTTAAGGTAATAAAATTGAATATATTTGCGCTAATTTTTCACTATAAAAAATATAAATTTCATAATCGTATTATCATAATTAAAGAATAATATAAGCGCGAACAAAATTATCAAACATACTTAAAGAATAATATTTGCAAACAAAAATTGATGAACAAATTCAATTCTAAGCAGATTTAGATTCACGTAATCGTAAAGTAATAAAAAAATTATTGTTCCATAAAATGCAGAGAATTTATTTAATGGGATTCAACAGTTACTTAATATTATAATTTCATTATTTTATTTATTTAATACATAAAGTTACACGAGTCAAGCTTACTCTCTTTATTTCTGAAGAATATAAAATGTTTAATTTTAGATTTTAAAATTGCACACTCGTTTAGTCAGGTTATTGAATATTATTTATGAACGACCTCATAAAATGCGACAAAATAAATAGTTCAATGATTTTATGGTACTTCTCTTACAAACTCAATAGGTTGAAAAGGCGGCTCTTCTATGTTAAATTTGGGGATTAATGGCATTAAAATATAATTTACATTTTATTCAACAATTTCGAAATATTATGTCGGATGCATATGCGGTTCGCAAGGTACTGGAAGTTTGACTATGTGGTCTGCGAGTGTGAGAAGGTTGCCGCCCCCTGTTCTAGAACATGCTCTGCAAGAGCTTGTCACCCTAATCTGTATGCAACACTGTGATCTGCCAGCGCCACAACCCACGATGCTCTGTCCGAGCCATGTCTCTGTATTACCTAAGACACGTATTCCGCTGTCAGACTTCAGTGTCTAGAGTCACCGAACTATAGATCTTTTATGATTCTACACGAACGCGACACAACAATTCTCCCCCGCGACGCACAGCCATCAGTGGAACAACGGCGTTTCCATTTCCAGAAATAATAAAATCTGGAGTGCGTGCCACTCAACTTTCCAACTACAATTCTACGTCAAAACTGCAGTTAACAGCTTATATTGCGATAAAAATACCAAATAATTATATATAAAAACATAAACTTATTAAAATTATCAAACATGATGACATTAAATTGTTCAATCTGTTTAAAATTGTATGTCCCCAAAAACTTACAAAATATGATGTTACCTATACACCTGTGTATTAAAATAGGGTTTTCCAAAATTAATATCTTCCTCTCTAACTCTTTGCATCATAGACTGGTCTCAAAAAGGCACCTCCAAGAGTTTTTGGGAAAAATTTTTTCCACGTTTTCATTTCATCCCAACTTCGCTCAGATTTCTTCATCAAGATTCCCATATTTTTTCACACGGGATGAACTCGTTGTTCTAATATTATTGTTAATTCAATATTATTTCTGTTCATATCCAAACTCTTATAATGAAACATATGAATTATTAGAACCAGTAAATAATAATGTATTTGCTGCGATAATGCAATATATTTCTGAATTTATTAAAATTTCAGAAATATATCCAGAGAGTAAAATATTCATAAATTCATCAATGAGAAATCAGGAAATTTTAAAAATCTCTGTTAAAATGTACTTTGTTAATGTGTTGGTGTAGAAAAAAATTTCTAAAAATAATAAACATGTCCAAACAAAGTAGAGATATGTTAATAAATCATTGAGCGCACATTTATTTCGCCATTGAACGCTATATTATGAATTTTGTATTACATTAAGTGCCATATTGCATTACGTTATAATAATTTATGAATTTTTAAAATTATTTTGGAAGGATGACTGGTTTATCAGAAGGTTGGTCAGAAATGCTTTTGAAGTAAGATATGTAAATATGTATATGATCGTAACCAATATTACGTTTTCACCATATTAAAACTCACATTTCCCAAGTCGCGTAAGATCGTCTTGTTTTTTATTAAGTAAACTATAACACATCCCGTGTATATTCATCGGTATAGAATAATTTGGAAGGAAACAAAAGATTAAAATCCTCCTCCGTAACCTGCACAGCAGGGATTCTCCTTTCCCTTCACTGCACCAAATAATTCTCAAAGGTACTATCTAGTCGGGTGAAAAAATAGTTGCTCCATCGATCTTCCTTTTCTCCCTCTACTACGCGGTAGCTTAAGGCTTAACGCGTTTTATACCGGTTGGAGTGGCAGCCTAATTCAATGCAATTCATTTTCTCACGTTCAAAACACACGCAGCGGTGCAAAACTCCTTATGCTAACAAGTTTGAGTTTAACATGTCACATTAACTCGTGAGTAGATGTCTGTCAATCTGAAATCGAACACTTAACTTGAGCTCTACAAAGCTCGAGATTTTGCCCTTATCCAATTCTATTCTTCCCTCGGGAGTATTATCAACACAATAAAAATTCTTTCACTTTCCGTAAATCCTTTACAAATTTACAAGAGAGTTTAATGACATAAATAAATCCATATTTATAAATTATTTGCGTGAAGAAACATGGAAAGATGTTTACAATTGCCAAAACACCGACGACAAATTCAATGTATTTATCTCAATATTCCTAAAACATTACAACTCTAGCTTTCCCATAAAACGCAAGTTAATTAACACAAAGAAATACAATAGATGGATCACCCAAGGGATAAGAATTTCTTCAAAAAACAAACGCCGTTTATATTATCTTTCAAAACGCTATAACCAACCACCCGAATTCCATAATTATTTTCGTAAATATAAGACTATTCTTCGAAAAGTAGTCTATGCAGCTAAAGTAATGGAAAACGACAGGCATATACTAAAATCTAACAACCGGATGAAAGCCATGTGAAATATTGTTAAAAATTACACGTCAACTTCGGAAAACCGCGAAGAAAATGTTTCTTTACTAAACGATGGCAAAATCGTAACAAATCCTCAGGACATCGCAAATTTGTTTAATTCTCACTTCTCAGAAGTTGGTAAAATAACGAACTCAATATATCCAAATCAATGTCCTCCAATTATATCCACCCACGTACCCAATTCTATGTTCACTTCCGAAACTAACGCCAGTGAAGTCATGAGAATCATCAGCTCATTAAAAAACAAATTTTCAACAGGCGTAGATGATATACCTGAGTTTATTGTTAAATTTTCGTCCCATGCTATATTAAATCCACTCATAAATATTTTTAATAGTTCTTTATCGGAAGGGGTGTTTCCTAAAATATTTAAGAGAGCTAAAGTGAAACCTTTACACAAGAAAGGAAACAAACTTAATATTGGAAATTACCGACCAATATCTCTACTACCCACTTTCTCAAAAATCCTAGAAAAATTGTTCTATAAGCGTCTTCTAGATTTTTTATCAAAATATAACATTCTCTCTGACGATCAACACGGTTTTAGGAAATCCTTTTCCACTACAAGCGCCATATTTTCCTTCTTAAACGATGTTACCACATCTCTAGACAGTGGAGAAAATCCTCAGGGTGTTTTTCTTGACTTATCCAAAGCATTCGATGTCATCGATCACGGAATTCTCCTTACCAAATTGCATTCTTTAGGCATTCGTGGACTTCCACATCAATGGCTAACTTCTTATTTAAAAGATAGATATCAACAGGACAAAATATCCTATACTAAAAATAAAATACTTCAGCGTTGTCTTTCAGAAACAGAGCCACTTACTTGCGGAGTAACCCAAGGTTCAATTCTCGGCCCTATACTCTTTTTATTGTATGTAAACGACATGTCATCATCCACATTAGATTGCAAAATGGTTCTTTTTGCTGATGACACTAATTTACAATGTAAACACGCCAATGCTCAAAAAGTTTTGTCTAATCTTTCGACTTGGTTCCATGCAAATCGTCTCATT
>NNCF01130817.1:242129-271371 GCA_002313205.1 Laupala kohalensis | reverse complement strand
CAATCACTCTTTGCCAAAAAGGACCATATAATTCGGGAATCGTTCTATAATTCCCTGCCTAAGAATATAAAAGACATTATGAAATTGAATATCTTTAAATCCGCGGTTAAAAACTACCTCCTGTACCAGTGCTTCTACACTGTAAAAGAATTATTTGATTTTAATAAAAGTTAAATTCGTCTTGTACTTTATCACGCCATTGCTGTAGCACTTTTTAAATAACTTATAACAATTTCAAAAACTATTTTCTTGCATGGTTGTGTTGCCGTATGGCTCATATTAATTAAGTTTAATGTGTACTCAACTTTGGCACGGTTGTGTACATAAATTCTGTAGCCCCATCCTGGCCCGGGTTTTTCTCCGTTTTTCCTTCGGGTAGAGGCGGATTTCTTATACAGGTTCTCTAGGCTTTGTCTAGGGGCGTGTTTATTGTAACAATAAATCGTGAATTTAGTGTTTTTTCAACTCTTATGATTTTTAAACACTATACTCAGAATAATCTATAGTTCGATAATAACTTGTACATGTAAATTTACAAACATATTTGCGTTAAATTACAAACATATTGACATTATATATGTATTATAACTCGCAGCTAACTTTTTATCTTATCTAGGAACTTTTGCTGAAATTTTTGAATCCGCCTCTGCCTTAGGGCCCTTGATCGGAATTGATGGGATGGTCCCTTGCTTGCTTCCGGAGAGTAAATTAGTTTATTGTCCTCCACGTGGTCATACGCAGTCTGTACTGTTTTTTGACAATAAATTTATAAATTTAAAATTTATAAATTTATAAATTTATAAATTTATAAAATTTATAAATTTACACTTTAATTACTACGTATATAGTATATTTATATTTTGCCTTTTAATAACCTGAAGATGTCAGATCATAGCGATAGAATCGTCGCTTGTGTACAAATAAAACGAAAAAGCAATCTATTTAAAAGTGAAATAATTTCTGTCGTGTTATGTAGAAGCGATGGGGTAAGTGCCACAATAATTCGTTCTTACTGTTTCGTGACCATTGCCTCAGAACGTGTGCAATCGTCCACCCGAAGAACGGGCACTACACAACGCAGAAAGAGTTAAAAGAGATAATAAAACGACTCGTTGAAAACGAGTGAGGTGGACAGGAGGTTAAACCCATTGGGGACGCGTTGAGTTCGGAAGCGAATAAGGGGATATGTTGTGTGAATTTATTTTACGAACCATTTGTTACAATCAGGATATTCTGTGGTTTTACCTGATCATTGTGAACATGAAAGAGCTGTATATTTAGAAATTGTGCTAAACGATGTAATATTTCACATGACAAGTCAAGTGTTGAGTACTGATTTCTCTCATATATTATGTAGCATTTGAAAACGATTTTCTCGAAATTGATAAAAACGAAAAAAAAAAAATGTTAATGTGACTCGTCAAACTTTTATTTAAGAATGGCAATTTGATAGCATTTTTTAATAATTACTTGATACACACCTCCATATATTATTCCGCACGTTATAGGTGCATAATTTGTATGGTCTGAACCAGAGAGATATTTAATTTAAAACACATGTTCACCTTCTGTTCATAGTTATTACAAACTAAAAATGTTTTTATCTACGAACAAAAATTTACTGCTTTTATTCAACTCTTTAACACGTCAGAACCATGAATGAGTAAAAAACATCTTTTTGTGATGGGTTTTTAGTATTGCGAGAGTTTTAGAAAAAGTTTCCTCATTATGGAAACATGGTCAAGTTGTCTCATTTTTTATTTGGTAAAAAAATTCGATGTGTTTTCTTTTCACAAAATGTGTTTATATTATAAAAATATATTGTTTGAATTCAATTTTGCATAACTGTTTAAAAAAAGTTGTATATATAGTTGCTTTTGAGTATCTCATAATGCGAAAAAGTAAATTCCTTTATTGAATATTCAGTTCACAGTTTTTAATTTATTCTGTGTACATTCTCATAATATGAAATAAGACACGAAATAAAATATAAATATTACGATAAGTAATAGAAGGAAAATATTGCGCGAAAGATACATGGAACGGAAGGAAAAATAAATGTGAAAGAAGAAGAATTAATTGAAATTTTTCAAATTGAAATTGGATGACGAAGTAAATATTCAGGAAACATAATTTCAAAGATGTTCTTGCGAATCTAATTTCAAATTAACATCGATGTAGTGCGAAAGTTAAAAATTTTATTAGCGGGAGCTAAGTGCTCGGGTACTCTGGGACTGCTCCTTAGAGCTCTGTGTTGATACACGTGGGCACGCTGCAACAAAGACAGCGGCGCAGTGCGGTGATGTGTTTTGGGATTAGAGGCAAACCGTGCATGTTCCTTCGGAGTCATTCTCCCCGAGGAAATGCGGCTACGAGAGGCAAACAGTGTACTCTCCGTGGAAGCATCGCCCTCAGTACGCTGCTGATGCGAGCTCTTTTACCAACTCTGGTTTTGTGTGTCTTCTAAGGGAAGGAGGAGGAGAGACTTCGGTAATGGATTTAGAATAAAAAAATCTCGAGGAGTGTGTTAAGTAAGAAGAGTCAGATGTCCTTGAAAAACTTGGACTTTAACATTACTTCTTGATTCGTTAAAAGTTGCGCTGTTTACATATGTCATAAATATATAATTGAATTATTATCTTTAACGACCTTTATCAAACTAATAAATATATTTTAATCACAACGTTTCGTCACTGGTTCGCAAATTCGTCAGAAGATATAATACAGTATCCCAGAAACATGTCTTATTGAATTTACATAATATTTAACAACAAAGGTTGCAGTTTGCATACGTATGCTCCAGAAAAGGAGAAAGAAATCTTGTTTATTACATATTTAGAAGAAGTGGTTCTTACAGAGCATTTGCGTTCAACATTGCAAATACTCTCTCCATTATGGCTGGAAAGACCCATATATTATATTTATATTTAGTACTGGGAAAACGAGACCAAATAAAAGTCTCTTTATAGAACATTAATCAACTGAGTATCGATCCATTTAAAGTTTTAATCACGGAATGCATTTTCCTCATTGAGAATAATAGGTAGATTCATTTACAATGTAAGTATGCTAGTTCCTGGGATCTTGCCTCAAAATATTTGTCCCACATTATTTCAGAAGTTATAATGGCACCTATGAATTTAAACAGACATTTGCTTAAAGTCCCTGCCGACCAGCATTCTTTTGAGTAAAATTTACAGTGTACTGAAGAAATCATCGGAATAACATTTGGAATGGATTCTTAATACTTCATCCTATTACTCCTCATACAATATAGTATCTTACCATTATCCGAAGACATAATAATGATCTCATTGACCATCGTAACAAGATGAAAATAAACAAAGCGATGAATCTTTCTAAAATAACTGTTCTAACTTGCGTATATAATTCTGAAGATATGTAAAGGGTATAATTACATTTTTTTATTTTAAAAAATTAATTGTTGTCCTTGAATGTGCATACATTTTTATAACAATAATTTACAGAGTTCAGTGTTGTTATAAAATGGCCAAATGAAACGTAGCACATGTGCATTCTGCTACATGTGTATCGTTGTCACTAATTCAATCTTTTAGCCACATACATTGAAAGCAGCGTTCATTGAATACCTCGGTTTTAAGATCAGTCTGGAGTTAGTTCATTCCTTTGACACCATGAATTCAGCGTTTTGAGTAAAATTCTTTGATAAGTTGCGTTTGTCTCGAATTCACTTCACACCATAGTGGGATGATGAGTTTGGCTTTTACAAAGGTTTTGCAAAGTTCATTGTTCCCTGACCATAGGAGTGAAAATGCTTTCATCTATCACAGCGAACACTTTCCAGTTTCACCTGTGTTAGTTCGAACACATGATATTGAGAAATAAGACAATGCGAGGGTTATTGATTAGGTTTTCCTTACTACGTGGAAAACAGTTTTGCTAAGCTTTTTTTTTCTAAGCTATTATATAGAACAAGTCATGTTTTGTGTTTCCATACCGCACTGTGTTAATTAGGATATTTTTGTACTAAATATCCTTCATTAATCTAAATTGATAAATACTTGAAGTGTATCTAAGGCGTTTCTAATTAAGCAATTTGGTGGGTATATATTGCCAATAGCGTCAAAATCGTTTGTAGATAATTGAAGATAGTTTTCTTCCTTCTCCTTTCACCCAGTCACATTCCTTTTATAGTGGACTTGAAACAAATCAAAATCAATGTGCAAGTATACTTTATTGTATTGATTATATCGGTTTATTAACTTCATGATGCCAATATCCTTCTTACCACGAAAGTCATTACACTAGACGTAAGTGTATTCATTTGTGTTCCTGCTATTTATAGTATAATAAGGCAGAGATGTATTGAGTATCGCGTCTTGTATTTGTTGTCCAGTTATTACGTGTCATAAAGAGGATAATCCAGGAACAAAATACAGGAGTTAAGTTCCTGACTTGTTCATTATGTATTTGGAGGGGCTAAATCCGAATTTTAACTTTGCTGACACGTAAGAGTGCCCATTTCGATGGTTCTTGCAGATAAAATGCATAATTAGGTTTCCACTACTTCTTTTCATCTTTTGAGGTGCTGAATTCGAATTTCATCTTCTTCTGTATCGCAGAGATGACACAAAATCGAGAAAATTAAAAGAAACTTAATTTTGCTTATTTTGATGGTTTTACTTATTCAACGCATATGAAATATTTTCATAATTCGGTTTTTCACTTGTTTTTTTGTGTTATTTTTGTGATGCAGAATTCAAATTTAAACTTTTTTGCCCCATAGGAGTAACGCAACGTAGAAAATATGCGAAAAACGTAGACTTTTTTTTCCTCATTTGACTTCTGTCGTATATATCTCCAGAACGCATGTAATAAACGCGAACATTTAGAATGCATTACCGCAGTTAACCGTAAAAACCTATTTAAACCATTAACTAATATATAATCATTGATGTTCAATTTATTATTTATTTATATTATATTATTGATGAAGTATGGGGACAGTGGGGTCTATACTCAGTAGAAGTACCTAGTAATTACAATTGGAATCACATCAGGTTTCATAACATAGAAGATGAGTAAAAAAATCAATTTGATGATTACAACATGTATTTACAAAAGAAAATATAATTTTACCTATTTATAAATTCTTCTTGTCTGCTTGCACGTATGAATGAGGGTGGAAGGCTAGATTTGATATAATAAACAAGTAAAGTAAATAATTTTTTGACTTATGACTAATCTAGAATTTCGTACAGAATATCAGCGATTAAATTTAAATATCTTTTCAAGAAATTTACATGATCCACGATTTACACGTCAGTGTTGGACAAATTTAATTAGTGAGGAAAATTCTCTTATGAATTAGAGTCATCAATTATGGAGATGTAAACAATCATTCTATCTAATATTCATGGAATATAGAGTTAGCTAGTTTTCCTTTTATCTTTCG
Organism: Laupala kohalensis; assembly: GCA_002313205.1. Lineage (NCBI taxonomy): Eukaryota > Metazoa > Arthropoda > Insecta > Orthoptera > Trigonidiidae > Laupala > Laupala kohalensis. Next base: position 265,934 of record NNCF01130817.1, on the reverse strand, counting down.
CCAGTTATTCCGACCGACAGTTAGTGGAAATGCAATCGCCAGACTATAGTTTATCTTGCTCCGGTTTCATAAGTCTGCCACATTCATTTCGAATTGGTTCTGACAGGGAGGTGATGAGAAGGCAGCCATCCATTCTCTTGCTGAAGGAGAATCTGATACCACCAAAGTTATGATTGCGTAGATCCCTAGACGAAGTAACTACACAGTTCATTTTCCAACTACATTTCATTTGAGCATTAAATCATGCTTTACAATACAATAAACGCAAGTTTCAAAGAGATAAATTACTTCTGGGTGTAATATAGATTTTTAATTTGCGTAAAATGTTGTAGGTGTTGCTAAGTTGAATTAGATCATGTTTCTGCGTCTTAGTTATTAATAAAATATTTTCAGATTATTAGATGAACAAATTTAAGAAATATTGATAAGTATATTCTATCTTTTGTCATTATATTGAAGCGGTGAAAGTGTTTGATACCCTCAAACTAATTCAATTTTAGCTCACCGTGTAACCCTTGTCGTCAAGATATGACCAATCATAATTTTATTTTACCCGTCACTTAATACCACTTCATTCCGTGTTTTCCCCATAAAAAAGCATTGATTTCCCGACACAATAGTGATATAATTTTTAATTTTGATTAGTTTATTTCTTTAACATTTTAAAAAGATTTCTATTTAAAATAAAACAGACACTCGAGTTTCGAGTTCCTGACTTTGCTGGTGGACATTAAAAGTAGNAATAAAACAGACACTCGAGTTTCGAGTTCCTGACTTTGCTGGTGGACATTAAAAGTAGCTCCAGTGAATTACGAGAAAGTATAACAAAAAAAACCCTCATAGAATATTAATAATAGAAGCAATTCTGATTTTATTATTCTGATTTTATAATTGGGCAAAGTAAATTGTTTCAGTTTTATATGATCGGTGAAAAATATTTATATGTTGATCTTAGGTGTATTACGGACAATGGTGTATCTATTCTGCACATATGATGAAAAACTAACAAAAAAAATGCCTATTGACATTTAAGTACTGTAGTGATACGAACGTAGTTTTAAAATATTTGTCAATTAATTGTTAATTACTCCATATTAGAACAGGGGTTTTTATGTTCAACTTATTTGTATTTTGGCTGTTAGCTTTTGCGTCATATGAGGAAATAATAAATTATGATGTAAAAGGAAATATTTTTCAAAATACTGTACAATTAACTTTAATGCGTATGACAAGCGTGTATCAAGAAAGCAAATACTCTTCATTAAGGTGAGAGGATCACTTCTACACAACCTTGTGTGCAGTATTTAATTAAATGAATTTATTTTGGAGAAAAAATATGACAAAGTGATGAATGTTAAGTTTTATAAGAAATAAAATAAAACATCCTCCCGTTTAGCGAAAAAGCGTAGTAACCACCTGCAATGACCGGGAAAACACAACGTTAAGTATTATTCTAATTGCACAATTGTGAAATACCTCTGTGAACAACAATGTTTCTGTACAAAAACAACGTCTGTGATTAGTCGCAGGTGTACTAATGTATACTTTTCATATTTAACCATCTCACTCTCTGAAAATATATCCTGTAATTCCTAATGTCAATTATTGTCTATTAAAGGAGATTCATTACATGTTCCATTGTCCTCAACATATATCTTTGTCACATTATAAGAATAATAATAATTTTATTTCCAGCATCACTTTTTACAAAAGAAGATACCATTTAAACTTCTAGGAATACTGACCAATATCCAGTAGTAGGTCAGTTACACGAATAAAATATAATTGAATGACAACAAAAAAATAATGCGTCCGTTTCACCACTAAATTTCTTTGCAGTCAACATGCTGCTGTCTGTGGTGTCTGCATGGAAATTTATTTCAATGTATTAGGTTAATTATCAAAACAATAATTTCCTGAATAATACATCAATAAAGAGTAACGAGAAGCCACATTTAAATTTATTTATTTATTTAGGAATAACTAAGAATAACATTAAATTTTTAGCCTGAGAAAATCAAACAATAAAATCTTACTTCTATACAACAATTGTGTGTGGTCTTATATATAAGACCGAATGTCCCCCCCCCCCAACCGTTTCGGCGGAATACTGCATCTAACACGTGGTGGAAGAAGCCGGCAACAGCGAACGTCGCGATCTGGACTTTCATACCTTGCATCAATGGAGCCAACCTATCGTGGTGTAGTCCGGCCGCTTCGGCCGCCGCCGCCTACGTTGGCCACCGCCGCCACTAACGCCACCGACCGACCAAGGCGAGCAGGTGATAAGGTTTTGAGAGAAGCGGAAGATGTCAGTGGCGTGGTGGAGTCGCATAGCAGGAGTCACGTAGCAGTAGTGGGGTAGCATAGTAACTGCAGTAGTAGAAGCGAGGGTCATCTGATCGATCGGCAACGAGACGTTTGTCTAGCTCCTGACGCGCAGTGCCAGTAAAGAAACATCCTAATGTCGTCCGTCGATACCAGAGATCTTCCGTAAAATTAACTAGAGTAGGATGTTTGTGCTCGAATATTTTGTAATCTCGTGAAGAGTCTCTTAATACTTTCTACTGAATGGTGAGCGCGTTAATTGTAGGACTCATAGAATAACGCGATTTCAGTAGAATAAATGTATCATCGATTTTGTAAATTTTATGTAATGTCTTGTTACATGTCCCTCATATATATGGTTTTTTACAATAATTATTAATTATGTACAAATGGGTGACGAGGTTTTTTACCTGTACGCCTTTAAAATGCTTCAAAGTAGAGCCGTGGGCTGTGCATACAATGCCTTGGTATTCACTCTCATTGAATAGATAGTTGCAGTTTTAATTTTACCAATGTTTGTTTTTGAACTTAAAATGATTGTAATTTTATTTACTTGTGATTTGTATCGTAATATTATTTTTTTGTATTATTTAGTGCTTCTTTAATATCATTTAATTTAGTTGTAAAGTGTCTTTTAAGTATACTGCAACTATCGATTCATTGAGCACAGTTGGGAATCACAGGAAACCAATAGTAAAATATATATAATATGTGTATGTATAAATTATAGATATAAACGGCCTATATTCTCTGATGCAATAATGAGATGACAAATCAAGTCAAATTAATTTATAATTAGTGTACATGATAGAAAAATTTATTTTAAATGAATATTTGGAATATTTGGAATTAGTTAATGTATTTAACATGTTACCTTGCTTAAGTAGTTAATATCAGATGTCTTTAATAGACAAGACTAATGCATTTTACTATATTGTTTTAGTTTATTGCAGGATTTAATTTCATAAGGCAACTGATTAAACATCTTAGGACGTATGTACTGAAGGGACTGTCTAAACAATTTTTTTTTCTTTAGGTGTTCTGAAAACTCTATTTTCCGTATTTCGTATAATAAGCCATTTGTTTCAATTTTTCCGCTTCTTATACAAAAAATTCTTATAACTTTAAAAACGAACAAATGTTCAACGATCAATATGTTTAATTCTGCATACAATGGGAAGGCACTCTCTCTTTTATTTTTATATAACTTAATACGAACACAGTGATTTTGTGTTGTTTTTAACTTCTTAATTAGATTTTTATACGTACTTCCCCAACAGTTGATAGCATACATTAATCTGGAATGAATTAATGCAAATTACAATTGGTATTTCTATCTTTAATTTATAGGAAAACTGTTCATAAAACTACTTTTTAAAATTTATATCGTAGACCTCTTCCTATACATATTATAAATCTTTTTTCCTATAAAGTTTTTTTAATAATTACATTTGTTACCCAGGGACTAATTGATCTAACTTTTTGAATTTTTGATTCAATAACTACTATTTTTCTACAAAAAATTACTATATCTGATAAGGTATGATGAAATGCCTCGTTACATTCATTGACGTCAATACATGCATAACGTATTTCCCATTTTCCATCCTTTAGCTTTTCTTTAACCATTTCTATATTTATAAAATACTTATCGCATGTCTCATTAATTCTCTTAATAATTGCATAAGATATTGTATCACATTCATACCTTAAACCTAGAAAACAGTGATCAGTGAGGTCAATGTCAAAGACAGCACTTTTGAATGAATTTAGCCTACGATGCTTAATGAAAATGTGGTCAATGCAGCTAGATGCACTTCTCGCTGAAGCACTGATTAGTGAAAAAAACCCATTGTTATTCAATAAGCTAATATATGAGTGGGTATTTATTGTATTTTGAAAGATATTTATATTAATATCACCGATATAAATAACGTTACACTTGATATCTGGTAAAATATTCGTTACCTCATGAACATATTCATTTTCAGAAAATTCATTTATTTCTATTTTGCTCTATGTTTCCCAACCAAAAGTTCCCGACCATCGGAATGTCAAGCATAGATTCACAAGAATTGGAATACTCTTAGTGAAGTCAATATGACCAAAGTTTTGTGTACGTGTAAGATATATAAGTTTTGTATATTTGAGTTAGAATCTATTTCCAAACAAAAATAATTCATATCAACCGCGTCATTAATGACATCCCCATGATCAAATGAATTTAATTTCTTACTAATACCCACAGTATCAACAAACTCACTTTCTTTGTTTAACTCGGTACTAGAAACTACAGTAGATTCATTTAGCGCATCTTCAGAATAAATTAGAGTTGAGACTGGAGAGAATTTCACAACATCTTCTCGAAAGGTATTCAATTCCGCCGAATCATNTAGGTTTCGTTTAACGTCTCACAATTACGTCTTTCTTCAACGAAATCTTTTTCCGAAACTTCAACTAATTTCGGCGACATATCTATATTGTTATCTGATAAAATTAAATCCATTTCAATTTTATTTTCTACAACCGGAGGGTACTTGCGTTCAAGAACTGATTCAGAGGCTTCATTACGCGCAATGCTCCGCGACATTACAGCGTTAGTACTCTCGATAACAACACTTGCGTCATTTTGTGCATTTTTAAGCAGAGCGGCCGTCGTATTTCCAAGTAGGTAATATCCTAACTCGCGGCGAACTACAGCGGCCTGAGTGACTATACTCACAAATTCACCCTTTTCTGTGGCCACTTGCAACTGGCAAACACACCAGTTCCACATCTAGCGGATGCGACAGCATCACCTTAGTACCCGTGAACATCGACTTGTCCACGTGGTTCTCTGATATTAAGTCAAATGAGGAACCGCTATCTCTACAGATATTCATATCTTGTCCATTTATTTTTCCCCAAAAAATAAAAGCATTATTAACACTTTGGCCCAGTTCTCTTATATTTTGAATTACCTCTGTTACGTTTTGAATAGCTTCCGTCTACGCGGGTCGCTCACTCTTCCGAGGACAATTGAAGGACAAGTGGTCAGTTGCTCGACACACAAAGCACCTTCTAACGCACGCCTTTTTGAAAGTGTTTTCTTTTTCCTAAGTTTGCGGTAATGGCTTTCTACTCGAATCCATTGACCGTTTTTCCTTTTTGTTTTCGCTACGATATTCGTTTNGCTACGATTTTCGTTTCGCGCCGTTCTAGTTTGTTCGCGAGGTCTTTCCCCATTCGAAAAACTATTTTGAAACGACTGTTTGACAACTTTAAGCGGTTTACGTATCACTGATCTCAGCAAATCATATTCGTCTAATTTACACGCGAATTCTTTAGACTGATTCATTTTACCCCAATTTTCTAGAAAATTTTCTTTTACATCGGAATGAGTTTTTCTTTTTAATTGATCCGTGATCAATAAATCCTTAAGTTGTTCGAAGTCATTCACTTGGACTCCTTCTATCCATCCCAAAAAATATGTTTCTAAACTGTACCTCAGATCTTCCCAACTTTCGTTTTCATTTTTACGACGCGAGAAAAATAATACCCTAAATTTTTCCGCGCTCATTTTCAATCTTTTCAATAAGATTTCTTTTATTTCCTCATAATCGCGACTATCACTTTCCTTCGCGACCTGTTGCGCTATATCCACTGGCAAAAGACCTAATAAATATGTTACCCATTGATTACTAGGAACATTTTCTCAAGCCTGTCTTTCAAATAGATTTAAATATAAGCTTAAATCAGTATCTTTGTCGAATTTCCCAATAATTCGATTTAAGTCGAGATGAACAACATCTCGTTCTCTAGACTGTCCTGAACTGAACGCTGAAATCTTACGTTTTTCAAGCTCATGTGCCCTTTCTTTTTCTAAAGCGACTGCGGCTGCGGCTTCGGATACATCCGCGGCTTGTCACTCTTTGATTGCTTCTAATAAAGCCAACGTGAATTCTGCGTCGTAATCTGTATCTGACACAATTAAGTCTTTAATTTCCATAATTTTATTATTTTCACTTATATTTATTCCTAATTCACTCGCGCTTCTAGTAGCATTCGCTTTTGAAATTTCGCAAAATATGCCATTTTGTAAATTTCTTAAAAATAAATTCACTTGAATCTGATTTGGATAACAACAAGCTGAGTACTCACCCAAATTGAAGCACAGCACAGATGGTACACTAGGCATCCGGTTTTCAGATCCTGTGTTCTTCCACGGCGTCGTGATGTCTTCAAATGGCGCTCACGTTCCGTCACAGGCGTTCGAATCCCATTGCTGCAAGACCAGTTGTTACGGCACACCACAAGCCCAGATGCGATGTGGGTATTTTTTTGGTAGAAGCGGGATTTGACCGTAAACAACCTTTATGGTAAAGTTCGCTGCCACCAGCTTGGTTTCCCCAAGCAATCAAACACACGTGTAATAACAATAAAATATTCCTTTAATACAAGTCAAATTGAAATCTGCGTATTTACAAATTTGAACGAACTCTCAAATCATAAATACAAGTTTGAATTTGTTATTACAGAGTTATTGCTATCTGAAAGCAACAATTACACACAGATATAAATACTGGTGTTATCAATTAACTCGGAAATCTACCCAGATTATCCGAATCTCAAAAATTTACAAGTTGCTATCCCGAAATAACTAACTGTTCCAAGTTACGTCATTCGCGCCTAATAGCAATGTAATAGAATTACCGTAGCAATTCTCAGTGGTCTAACGACCATAACTAACACAATACTCACAACTCAAATAACCTGGGTACTTCCATACACTCCGCAGAGTCTCAAGTCTGAAAGTCTTTAAGGAAATTCAATCCTCCCAATATATACAGAAGCGGAGGTCACGTGATCACGCCCTCGCTAACGCACTGAGCACTCTACATCATGTTGGTCACCCTCAGCTTCTGAGAACACTGCGTCTCCACCGATATGCCAGCGTCCTTTGCGGGCTGACCATTATTTTTGCATCCGCTGGAAATATTCCATTCACACTTGCCACGCTCTTCTGCAACATTCTTCTGAGGAAATTCCTACTCAATTTTCAGAAGTAGATGGAAACTGTTCAGCCTCTACACAATGAACGGGAAGACTTAGTGGCGGGTATTTTTCCTTATTTGGCGGCGACTGGCCCGACCCTTAATCTCCTTACAAATTTCCGGCGAGCAAAATGCTTGAAAATGTTAATATTTCAAAAATCGATAGACTGCACTGGTCCTGATGTTACAATTCCGAACAAATCTTTTTTAGTGCCCTCAGACACACCGTATATTTGGGACATATTTTTTTCCAAGAGTGTCACGGCTGATAGATTAGGGATATCATTAAGATAGACATATCAGAAAATGTTTCGCGAATGAGATATAATGACGCCAAGAAAGTAAATGAAGGTACGTCCGACTTTCTTTCATACAAATTAAATTTTTTTCGTGGTTATATTTATTCCGTATATAGAACTCAATTAAATGTTTGCAGTTTTTAGCATACCACAATTCAATATTCTTTTTTTTCGGAAATGAACTACTTACTTCTGAAAGTTTGTTTATTAAATTGTGTGCGGGAAACATCAGTTAAATCTAAAAACATATAAGCAATTTCATTAACGTATAATTCTTGTTTATTTATGTACTTGTGATTAAAAGAAGCTCATAACCGATAAGACATTGATAATTAGGTTAAGGCATCCCTCCATGAAATATACAAACGGGAAGAGAATTTTAACTGAAGAGGTACCTCGTGTGAAGAGTACTCGATTGAAACAAGACATTGTAATTCATTTGGTTCTCATCAAAGCAAAACTAATATAATAATAGGAAGATTATCGTATTTAGAAGGTGATTCGTTTCTTTGTTGTTAGTAAAAGTTTATTTCGATACGCTTTGTTTCGACTCTTAAGTAAACTTGAAAAGTTCGTGCCGGACAGTGGAACAAAACGAAATTTGAGTTTCATTCCATTTATTTGCATCATTTATTTGTGAAGTCTAAGTAGAGTCACATGTGCATAACATATAAATCGTGATCAATTTATTTCGTTGTGTAGTTTCATGTTACCCAGTAAGTACGGTTGTAACCTGTGTTTATTGAGAAGCACGTTTTACAAGTATTTATATTCTGAAGAAAATGGAATTATATCGTAGATTTTATGGTGGGATCTCAGAGCTTTAAAAGATTTCACTGCAAATTTTCTAGATCTGATGGGTATATTTTGGGTTTTCTATCGTCAGTGAGCTGTCAATGATAGTCAACGAGATCCGAAGTCAGCAGAAAACCTCATTCCCTGTTGGTAGGATATTTAAAGAACTATTCAAATGGTGACACCTTTATTCTTATAACAAATGTATCGTCAAAAGGTAGGTTATGTATGACGAGGTAGAGAACAATAACCGCATTTATTCCCCTGAAGCAAGAAAGGGACCATCCCCACAATTACGTTCAAGGTCCCAAAGACAGAGGCAGATTTAACACCAGCACACCCCTAAAGAATAAAAATAGTTTGTTTTGAAATAATATCAACAGAATACTGACAAAATTGTATTTAATTGTATACAAAAAATGACTTTACAAAGAATATTATCATCAAATCTTTAACCCTGCACCGCGCACGTGGGTGGTGTTTGGAATGCCCACTGAACGTTTTTGCTCTCAAAAACTAAACGCATTGAAATTAAGCCACAAGGGTCAGTGTATTTTTCAGTTACACCTTCACCCTCCACTTGGTACTGTTACAACATTTCCATTACTTTTTTGTCGTCTGCAATTTAGTTGCCAAGAGAACGTTCTGCTAACGCGGTCCTAACACCGCCGTGCACCTGCTTACAACAATCAATTCCCAGAAGTCGAATGAATTGTAAGAATTCTTTTTATTCCGTTGTATTTCTGTCAGTTCAATATTAATTCATTTTACTTCTGTAATAATGTGCATTTGTCTATAATTCAAAGTCATTATTATTGTTTTCCGTACAGGTCTCAGTCATTGAATACTTCTGATGAAATACTGAAGTGCTTTTCAGAGAACTGGAGTTCGACTACTTAGGCGACTTTGATTGAGATGGCGATATAAATTACTAGCCTATTAGAATAGAAGTCAATGACTAAGATAGTGATTATGATCGTCAATCAGAAATAATTTTTGTCTAATTTTTTTTATTTTTATAAAATAAAGTAATAAAATTATATTTTTATGTTTATTTTAACATCCATTTTAAAATTAAAATAATTAATCTTTGCCCTCTTATTTATAAATGAAAACAATATTGAAAAAAATTTAATTTGTGAATTATTTTCTACTATTTTCGTTATTTTTAGATATTTTGTGCCCATTTTTAAATAGAAAGATTATTTCCTTAATGTTTTATTTTCCTGAATAAACCTTGCTCATGTTCGGTGAAAATCTCTCAAAATCATTGAAAAAATTGGGCGGTCCAAACAGCTCCCACTTCATGGAAAGAAGCGCGCGCGGTGCAGGATTAAAATATTCAGAAAATAATGTAAATAAATATTGAAATAATTCCAAATATGAGACGAATTATAACCATAATAGTAATGAGACCGCCGGCCCTAAGCAATCCAGAGAACCTTTTAATAAAATCTACCTCTATCCAAAGGAAAACCGGTGTGTTTTTATAGATTTTTCTATAAAAATATTCTCTTTTTTTTGGCATGATTTGGTTAAAACATGCGTTAACAATATTGAGAGAGAAAACATATCATTTAGATATGGCTGTATGTGTTTGCTAAACTAGTATTTTTTCGAAACCATAGAAAATATACTTTATTAAGATAGTTGAAGTCACGAGCTAGTCCTAGAGAAACCAGCATCCTAGGCCAGAATAACATGCAGCACTATGCTGCTGAAATGATGCCCTGGCGTCTGGAAACAGCCTCTAGCAAGTCAACACAAGAGACTGCTTGCTTAGCCAGCTCTTTCGTTGCTCGCAGACTAAGCCTCAGGAGCTTCACTATGTCGGCCATCTTTTATAAAAACTCAGCAGGCCTATTTGCCTCTGCAAGTCTGATTACTAGAACTTGCTTTAAACAATATCAATATTATAGTTAAGAGAGTGGAAAGTATATTTTTTTTATTGTGATAAAATATTTAAGAAAGAGGACAGATGTGTCTCGTGTGTGCAATAAGTTAAGCGCTTTACGATAAATAAAGTGCAATAAATAAAGGCGCAGTCTTTATTTTTAATACCACAACTTATTGTGTTCGAATAAATTAATATTGTTTGTTATTATATATATTGTGTTCGAATAAATTAATAAATGTATATTGTTGTATATTACTGAATGAAAGTTGTTTATAGAAGCAATATTTTTATTGCTTTGTTAGTACCGCGTGTCGTTTTGATACAATTTGAAAGACACCATAGTATCACTTTCAATTGAAAGTGCTGTAATTTTGACAATAACAACAGTTCTGTTCAACTACACATATATAAAGCTGAATGATTAACTTAAGAGTTTTCTTATATAATTTTTTGACGTAATAGTCAGCACACCATTTTTATCTTAAATTGTTTGTGTTCAGATCCATTTCGTACACAACTTAATTTTTTAAAAGGAAACGTCTTAGCAAATATTCCACGGCAATCACCAGCAGAACTTCATTCCAATCCTAAATGTATTCCTACACCCAGGCCTACGATTGATCTTGCCCATTAGATTAGTACCCACTGAAATGAGTAAATATGTTATGGTTTTAGTATGTTCTGTACTCGTTGAATATGCCTTGGTGCAGACATTTTCACCTTCTGAATGTTGCATGGAGAAGGTCAACATTGACCTTCCGAGAAATTTTATAATTTACAGTGTCAACAATTAAATTCTTGAAATCTTTATCATCTATTGGAAGAGAATTACCTCAAAATTTATTTCGATGTAATATTCGGTTGTGTGAATACAGTGCAAGGTGTAAAATGATTTTACTGTTCAGAAGAACGCTGTCAGTGAACCAATTATATGAAGCTATTCGATACATCTAAAAAGATAAATTTGCTTCCACAAAACTCGGAATAAAAATGAATAATTTAGTTTCAAATAACAATTAAACACATTTACCTAAAAATATAATTATATGAGTAAACAGTGTCAACGATCATGTGTTCAGAATTTATTCAAATACTCTTTCAAACATGAACATGAAAATGGAGACGAGAAAAAATATAAATTTAGTATCTTCTAATTAGAAACGAATGCCAGTTGGTTATGACTATTCAAAATGTGATAGTAGGAAATCATGTTTAATCCCGTTTTCCGGAATGCTATTCCCCTAAACACAACTGACAATTTTATTCATGTATGACAGTCATATTTCTATTACACGAATACGGTCACTTAAATATGAACTTTTCAATCTTCTAACATACTCGCTTACTTAAATCGAACATTTAAAAGTTTCTAAATTTTTTATTTATGCTTTAATATTCTAATTTGTGAGCGAATTTTGTTGAATCAGAGAACACTTGTATTTATTACCATTTATTTTAAGGGCTCTAATGACCTTTGATGTTGACGAGCCCTAAAGCCCCACAAAAAAAAACAAACATTTATTTTACAAGATTAGCCCACCTGATTTGCATAAGCTTCTTAAGTTAAAAGTTATTTCCACAGTTTTCTAATGTATTGCCCATTTATTTGAGAAGTCACTGTAAGTCGTTGAAATATTCTTCGTAGCGACGATACAGAAGATTTTGTTCTCCGATAACTAGGAAAATGAGTCAAATTAAGTGAGTTAAAATGAAATGGGATTTTTTCCCTTAATTTATTATTGTTTTCGATTTATTATTGGAAAATAAATGTTTTTGTCCTATAAAAGGCGAACGTAGATAAAAGAAAGAATAGTGTATACATTTGGTAAACTGGTTTGTGACAAAATGAATCATTTTCTCGTTTTGTTTCAGCCGTTTGGATTTGTTAATAATTCTTCAGATATATTTCACTGTAGGAAAATTTTTTACAATTTACTGGTTGAATTTTTCTATTTTCCAGTAACTTCCAATGCTGAATGTCATAAAAGATGAATAACAAATTCTAAAATAAAGTTGTGACACAAGTCTCTGACAATATATGGGAATGTAATTTAATACATTTTATGCCATAAAATAATCCTATATCACATAAAATGCTTCGTATATTTTTCAATTTTATTTTGAATTATTTGAATTTTTATTGAATTAATTATTTTATTGAATTTTAGAAATGTCTCAATTTTTGAAAACATACATGATTACTAGAAACATTATTTTTACAAATGTATGAAATTAAAAATGACAGATTAGATAAGATAGTTTTTAAGTACAATTTAAAAAAGGGCTAAAATTTAGATAGTAAAGAGAAGATAGTTTTTTAAGTACAATTTAAAAACTACATGTCATACTAATTAGCATGACTACCTCCCCATTCAGCATTTCCACTTTTCCAACATTCTGGTGAGATTCTTTTTAATGAACCATGTATCAATTTATCCTCCGAAACAATGTTAACACATTCCTCAAGCCTCCAAAGATCAGTGAAATAAATACTCTCTAAGTAGCGATTGTTGGAAGACGCCTCGTACTCGAAGTAAGAAATTATTAAGGAAAGTTGTTGTGAATTTGGCCAAAATAAATTAGTTATTCTCTAAAAGAATTAAATGTGAACTCTCGTTGGTATATAATAACAAATATTAACAAGCCTTGAAGAAGTTAATATTGTAATTAATGCAGGTTAAGTGAGTAAAATATTTCATAAATAAGGATATCTTGCGTTTGGGACAAGCAGAACAATTTCTTTCGTTATGCCGACGTATCGATAAATTTCATATCTTCTTCAGACAAAATGGAGGCAGAAAATGTGATCAACGATAATATATTTTACTTAAATATTTAAAAAATGTCCTATTCATTACAAATTGGCCAGAATTCCTGAAACATTTTACGCACTTGTTGAATGTTTAATAAGTAGTAAAACATAAGGAATTTCTCATCTTTCTAAGTTCTTTTTACAGAAAATAACATAAAGGTGCATGCTGTATAGGAATAATATTTAAATCTAAAATGAAAGTATTTGAAACAAACATTTATTTTTAGACAAGATTAACTATCTTATGGGTATTTCTTATTTTGGTTTTGAAGAAAAAAACATTTTATGCAAAACCTGGTCTTTAATGATTTAATTTGTTATTCAAATGCAATTGCGACATCTTCTTGAACCCTGTTGTATTTGAAACAGTTTAAGAAAGCACCTAGAGCTATTTCTCTTACACTCACATAAAATTGTGGATATGAAAATGAAAACTTTATTGTACAAAAAAAGTTGCAAACTGTGTGTGACAATTTGGGAACTAATTTATTCTCCGAAAACAAGCAAGGGTCCACTCCAACAAATTCGATCGAGGATCCAAGAGCAGTGTCGGATTAATATTTATAACAGAAGGTATTCAACAAAAGCGTCCTGTTATCGTCATATTATTTCCAAAATAAATCGGAAATATTAAATACAGTAAAACTTCGAGGTTAATCATAAAAAAAGGATAAAGGACTTTCCGGACTATTTATAAAGATACCTCTACCCGAAGGAAAACCGTAGAAAACCGCCGCACCAGGATGAGGATACAGAAATTTAGTACACAACCGAGTGAAGGTTGTGTACAGCTAGAAATAAACTAGTCGGTACATGGGTGAGGTGATACTAGTATTCATTTTAAGAATGAATGACAGACATGGAGTTGTCTACAAGTAAAATTTTTATTCTAATAAATATTATACTATGAGACATCTCCATATCTGTAATTTTTCTTTACAAATAAACTATTATAACAAGACGGAAATAAACGTGTTTTATGTGATGACATTAGAAAGAATTTATTTTTATATTGAAATCAAAAACAGAGAGATAACCAATATTTTCGGTAATATGGATAGTGCTAATTAATCAAAGGAACTTCTCCGGGTCTTATGAAAAGAGCGCAGGAGAAATTTGTACGCCCAACAATATAAATCTCGTTAAGATCTCAAATTTATGCGTGTTTAAGTGTTAATCCGCATCTTGTCATAAAGCCCGGAGATACGCTTGTCGGTGGTCCATATGGATGCAGCAGCGTATCTATCTCCAGGGCACTGGAGCACGTCTCCCGAGAGGCTGCCATTACGTAAACATTGGCTGCAACAAAGACCCAACGGAACGCGCTGGGAGCAAGTGGAGTTAGGACCTCAGCAACGGTCACCGCCCCTCTCAACCCTCAACCCTTGGCTACGCCACACCACGTCCCAGTTGCCCCGTGTGCTCGCTCCCAGGCAAGAGACAATGCGACCCTTCTAAGGGAAAAATGTAATGAATATTAAGTAGGTATACATTTTTAAGAACAACCTGTTGTTTTAGTTCACCAGTCATACATATTCATTGTTGTATATATTCTTAGAATTCTTTCGCCAATTGAAATTAGAACTTTTATCAGAATGAAAGAAAAAATTAATATAATTAATATCCTTCATGGCAATGTGGAAGTTCACATTAATTTACCAAGAACATTGTATTGACCTGAGATTGCAGACATTTCTATTAACCATCTAGTTGTAGGCAAGTGTCACTCTGTGTAACATTAACAATAAAAGTCAGAACAGTTATGAATAGTATATGATAATGCACAATGGAGAATTAGATAAATCACAAACAATTCTCTACAAATGTGGTTTATTACTTACCAGACTGTCTTTTGTACGGGTTCAAGTATTCAAGTAATATCCTTTTCGGACAAATGAATTAAGTAGCTTTTTTCTTAATATTTTTATGTGATGTTATCTCGCAAAGGAAATGGTGAAATATGAAATTGAAATAAGAAACTGTCAACCAATCTTTTAATACTCTAAAGCATGATAATTCATTTGTATGATTTATTCCATTCGGTTTTGTAGGAAAGGAACGCAAAGGATAATCTGGGACATTTACATACTAATGTATATAAATGATGATTTGCAGTTTGAAATAAATTTACAATTTAATTTTGAGTTACTTTAAAATTGAAAAAAAATGTATTCTTCATTATTTTTTTCATCATAATACATTAATTTATTCTTTTTGCAATATGGGAGAAGTGAGAACGTACATACAATTCTTTCAATACTCCTCTTGTGGTGACCTTAAATAATTGCTCTATTCCTATAGTTACTGCTATTGGAGTGTGTGTTTTATCAGATTTGCTTTCATCGTTTTGTAAGTTTAGTGTAACTCCAAGAAAAAACGCTGTGTTAGTTTTCGTTTGTTCCACAAGCTATTTCATTTCACACAATTTCCCGAATCTTATAGGAACGCTCGGTTCTTGTACTTTCGTATAAATGTTTTGGTAGTTTTCTCTTAAGAAGCTTTCGCGGAGCTCATTGCCTATATTTACCATCCATCGTATTTGGGACGAAAGGAAGTATGTTGTGTCCATTACTACAAATGTTCTTATTTGAAACCGAGATTTAAAAAGTCAGGTACAACTTCTAATATTATTAAAATAATACATACAGTGAAATATGTTATAATTGTAGTAATAATGAAAATTATTTCATAAAATACAAGTATAACAGTTAATCATTGCAGTAAAGCTTACGTTATTTTGTGATTTTAGGTTATAAAAAGTATTATACAATATTAATATGATTTTTTCAAAACAATTTACGGAAATAATTATTTAACAATAGTATATTAAATAAATTGTATAATTAATCTAAAAATGTTGCAAAATAAGGTACGTTGTAATTAGGTAGTTTAATACGTGACAATTGTTTGTATCGCAAAATAAACAGAAAACCATTCGCTGTAACGGCTATAGATAGATAAATCTCTATTCAATACAAGTTCAAGTTTTAGGAAAAATTTAAGACTGAACGTCGATGTGTGTGTACACTAGTATAGTGTGTATGTTTGTGTGTTCGAATAGTAGGGGGAAAAACTATCGTTTGTTGAACGAAGACAAGAATCTCTCCATAAACCAATTTTTAGTGGGATTAAACACCGATATGTCTGTTAATATTTGTTGCTTCCAGGAATAACCAGGTAACTGCGCGTTTTGAAAACGAAGCCCAAATGACCTGTTTTTGCTAAGTTTCATTTGTATTAGTCAAAACGATTCAAAAATGCATATCGTTCTCGAACCGAGCAATGAAAATTCACGTACAAATTGTAAAAAGGAGTAATTAGTTAAGTATACATTGAATGCGAATAAACAATACAAAATTTATAAAGAAAGCAAGTTGCTTACAGATATATGGGAGCAAACTTAAGAATTTAGATAAATAAGAAAAATTCGATGAGTTAAGATAAACAGGTAACTATTTTTTCTCATTTTTCGTGATAAAAACATCATTAATTCGTAAAGATTTTAAAAGCACAGTTTTTCATCTTAGCTATGAAGTATAACAATAGCACATTATACCCAAGTTAAACGTCCGAGTTTTAACAGAAAAAGATTTTGGAAACTTTGAACGGCCGTAATCCGAAAAAAGAATAAGGACATTACCTGGTTATTGTTGGAAACGAAAGATATAAAGAGGTATATTATTTTAATCTTTCCGACAAAATCCAGCAAAAAGTCTTATAACTCAAAAACAGAGCAGGCAAATCGCGTTTTCTTAACATTCATTCATTTTGATTCCCATTGTATTGAACTTAAAACTCATTGTTTCTTGAAGTTAAAATTTTCAGCTCACAAAACAATGAATTAGAATTTAATTCAAAAAGAATGAGAAAATATTTTTGCTGATGCAATCTCATTTTTATTTAGTTCGGAAGTTGAATAACCAATTAATTTGAAAACGTAAAGAATGTTGAGTGAAAAGAATTAATGAAATAGGAATATTTTTTTCCGCTTACGCATTTTAACCTCCGATTGCACATTTTACCCGGCACTGTCGTTAAACTTTTACGTTAGAATAAAAATTGTGTATAATTATTTGTTATGTTAAAGACACGTATACACTTAATCAAGCTTATTTCATGAATATAAAGTGTGGATGATCATTCAGAACTTACGAACTAGTTCATAAAAATTTAAATCTTCAAAAAGCACAAGGGTTATTTCAAGAGAGAGATACTGCTTGAATATAAGTTGAAGCTGAGTTTCCATCTTATGTTAAACGGTAATCCTGTTTAATGCTCATACTCACTCAAAAGTCTCTTTTGAAGCATGCAGCCGTATTACAGAGAAGATTACTTACATCTTTTCTCTCGCAGTCTCTCTGGAACAAGGCCATTTAGGGAAATGTAGTTCTTCCAGAAAAGAATTTCTGAATGCGATGACAAAGGGAAAAATTGAAATTTAAAATTATTAATTTTTGGTAAGTAATTAAATTTTACAAGATATTTGTTATTCGTTTTATGTTAAAGTTCTTTTTAAGTTTTAAACAATTATAATTCAGTTAATACTACATTACCATATTTCAGTATTCATACCACATTTCCGTATTTTGGAACTGTTGTTGGAAATATAATGGAAGTGTAGGTGGCTATAAATTTTTGAAGTTGCCAGACTTAATATCTACAGACGTTAATTTCATCTGAATGGGTAGTTTTGCACACACTATACCAACTGAAAGTTTCTATTCTTCTCTCTGTTAATCTTATAGGAACATCATGTACAATTCCCTCTTACACTTATTGTTACTAATTGTTGAGAAAAATATTTAGATTATAGAGTCTGCATAGACTAGTGGCTAAGACTATGCTTCCAACGTGCCGACACCTTCGAGAGAACAGTCTCTAGCGATGTCACGGTATTTGGGTCCAGCGGCCTGTGGAGGGTCTGCGCGACGTTGCGATCCACAGCAGGCAATCGTGAAAGAACAAATCCTCATAAAGTTTTCATATTTTTCTAAGACTGGTTTATTACTGCTGTACTGCAAAAACTGTACATAATTAAATTTCTTACTAATAATGCATAAGTTTAAACTATTTTTTCTTAACCATGAACTTCCAAGAGCAATGCGTTTGTCAGTATCATATACATCAAACACTAAAAAAATCTTTAAAAATATGAAATAATTTTGATATTGAAAAAAGTCTCACATTTTATTATGTATCCATAACTTTAAAGAATATACTATTGCAATAAATACAATAATAAGTTACAGTGTTTGTAAAGTAACAAAATATATAACTAATAGTTTATACTATATTTATTCATATTTACATACAGCAAATAATCAAATATTATTAGGAATCTATGCATATATTATTTCCAATTTATATTTAAATATAAATTACAAATAATTTACAGAATATTTGAAGTAAGAAAAGTGGAAACACAAAAATCATTTACAATTGCAATGCCGTAGATGTAGCACAGAACAGAAATCACACTCCCAGTGTAAAGCATTAGTTTCCCTTTAGTAAAAACTATCAGATACTCACAGGGGAGGCTACGAGAAGGCAGCCTTACTCCAAGTCTCTTTTCATACTACCACCTGAGATCAGATGGCCCAAATTTATTTATATATTTACAGAGTGCAATTCCACGTTAATTATAGAAAAATATGTGCATCATTTTTACGGTATTTAAATAACAACGAACAGTAGAAGAATTCTATATACAATTAATATTTCCTTATTTTTATTTGCTTCATAGTTTCAGGACTGAAAGTGTCATTACAATTCTTCACAAAATTATTCATACAAATATTTGCCCCCAGTTTGAAGAATGCGATGAATGAGGCTTTCAGTACTATGATTAAGACAATTGTGTCCTTCAAATAAGTCCAAGGGCAAGCTCCTTAAAGAAGTGCATTTTAGTACTTCTCTCAGGTTTCCATATCTCAAAAACTTTTCTTTGAAATAGGAGGGGATTTTGTTCATTTCAATGAAATTGTAAGAAAAACATCTCACAACTAGGATAATTTAATCCTCTATTGATGGCATTAATTAAACGCCAATAAGGATTTTCATAAGCAGGATTCGTACACAATTTGTGACAAGGAACACACTTCCACTAATTCCCACGAATACTTGTTAACTTTATGTCCCTGTACAATTCATAGCTGTTCTCTAATAAATTACTACACATCTTTCCTCTCTGCGTCACTTCTAAATCATCAAACATATTCATAATGACATCTATTATTTCATCTACTCCAATGACTTTTTGCCCCTGGGTAATATTCATGGGCTTCCTGGACAATATTCTCCACTTCATGCATATTACCAATTTGTTAGATAAAAATTCCATGTTTTTTTAATAGACTCTCCTTTAACATAAGCAGCCATTAAGGTGGTACTAGTGTAGGAAGAATGAAATCACAAAAAAATCTGAAATCGGCATACATAAACAGAGTAACATGTATTTATTGTGCTTTCAACGTGAAGAACATACCTCACTGACCATTTGAAATGAAATAATTACAATTATAAATGATGGCTAATACATTGCGTCTTATGGAGAAAGCACTTATTTTTTTAAAAATGACCAACTTTTAAATCACGAAAGTGATGGAAATTTACTATGATTTGTAGTAAATTTTCCGTAGTATTTTTACATTACTTTTATCTAGAGGTCACCGGATATTTGAGAAATCTATTCAACTTTTTCCTGAAGTGAAATGCATAAATCACGAAACCGTTGTGCACAGTCGCCATGTTCGTACATGCTCTTATGCGTTACAAACAAGTCAAGCGAGTACCTGAATATTGTTTGTACTGCATTGTTGACTTCTAGATAAAAATTAAATCATGTTTATTCTTCATTATTATTCATATTGTTGTGTTTTAAAACAATTAGAATAAAAATAAATAAAACAATTATACATCTTAGTGCTTTTACTATCTTGGAATGCTGTTCCCACCTTAAGTCACTATAGACTCTCACTGCACAATTAATTTTGCAAGAGTCATCTATTACTGCTATAATAAAAGAATCGTTCTTAACAATTACACTCTGTTCTTGATGGAAAGTAAAATCCTTCAAGATCACTAAAAACTGTTTAAAGTTCTTAAATAATACTCTTTCGTCTTCCCTATTAAATGAACAATGCTATCTTCAATTGCTCTCACAATGCACTTTCTATGAATCCTCTCTCTTCTCTCCTCTGGACTTTCTCGCACTATTAAAGAAGTTCCTGCAGATGACATGTATGCTGAACAGCCTGGAAACACTGATGGAACAGCATCTAGAAATAAAACATTAGACTTAAAAGGCAAAGCAATGACTGCTTCAGGCTGGGCTGGGTAAAATGAAAATAAGTGACACAAAATGAAATGCAAGTATTTGAAACAATGTTCAACATTTTGCGTACTTCCCACTAAACAGGATTTGAGCGGTAAACGAGGAGTGGTGAGGATTCTCCCTCTCTTCTCATCAAAAGAACTTACTTCTCTTCTTATCTCTCGTTCTCGAAAGCGCTTTTCACGCATCCGTAAAGGAAACATATATAGGTGAGCACTACTTTGAACATTTCAATGAACTTTTAAATTTTAACAAAATTTAACTGAAACAAATTTAAAATGTTTACCTTTGAGTTAACCATCACTTCAATATTCTTCGTATAAACTGATCCAATCCATTTGTTTCGTAGTTCAAAATCAGTTGGGAACGAAAAAAACAGAAATCTTTGGACCATTTCTATAATTTCCTCCACAATTCGGGACACTGAACTTTTGCGGCATTTTCCGAACTTTAAACTCACATTAGGAACAATACAATACTTTTGGATAAAAATCAGTACAAAATATTCAACGAAACCACAAAACACTATGAGCCAAAACAGCTACCACAGCTACAAAATCTATGAGACACACTTACTGCTGCTACTACACGCTGGAATCGCTGGGCCCAAATTGTGTGACGTCACAAAACAGATATTTTACGTTTGCAGGATCTTTTTTCTCGAAGGTGGCGAACATATGCTCATTGAGACAAATTTCTTAATGTGTTACATTAAGTGACGGTCATGGTTCGTTATATTATAATAATTTAGCAAGAAAATAATTTGACGTTCAGGAAAAATGTAGACAAACTTTTATTTCTTTAATGTGTCAAAAGAAAGATTGAAAATTATTTTAAACAATAAATGTCGAAATAGGAAAATAAATTCGCTATGTTTGCTTATGCTACGTAACCGGTTACGTAGGTGATAACTGTGCGTGTCAATATTGTGCGCCTCAATTTAGATTAACCTTTGTAGAACTCTTTATCGAAAAAGAGTTATTAAAAATAGAAGTATTAAAATACTTCAATTTACTTGTGTAATCCGAGACGAAAGATACTAATCATCAAACCTAATGTGTTTTTACTTTCTCATATCCGTAGTATATAGAAAGTTTTGTATCGTGAAAAAAATCGAAAGCAATATTTCGACGGAAATATCCGTTTTGGTTATCCCTGATTCAGAAAAAGTTGTTTTTGGCATAACGTCCGTCCGTCTGTGCGCTGCGATTCTGAGAAAACGGATGAACCGATTTAATTCACATTTCGTATTACAGTACAATTGGCTTGTTGTCGTTTTACGCGCTCTAATATTTTTTAATTTAAATCAAAGGGTACTTCACATGAAGGTCTAAGTACTCTATCGAATATTTCTCAAAAACGGTTCCAACGATTATTCTTAAATTTTCTGTACAATTAGTATGCATTACATCCGCATTAGCGGTATTTCGCTCGAAAGTTTGTTATGGACGCAGTAAAATAATTTGTCTGCTCACTTACACATTAATTTAGTTTCAAAAAGCTTGAATAATATTTAGCAGTGTAAATGGACCAAGCAGACGTATAATACACTTTTCGTAAACTGAAATGAAAGATATGACAATGATAAAATACATAGGACAGAAAACACAATGTAGATAGGAAAATACATAAATTTCTGTCAACAAGAAAATTACATCTACATAACACATTTACGATATTTTTTGTTACTCTACTTATCTGCAGATGGGAAAACTGTTAAATGAAAACGGGAGACGGGACGGAGATTCGAACTCGGGACCTTGAGCTTAGCGCGCTCAGGGGCTTACCAACAGCGCCATCCCGTTCACCTTGCGGCCCCTTCATCCATTTTCATTCAACTTGCGATACCCAAAGACCTCTGAGGTGTCCTCATGGAGACTACGCTCCTCATACGAGGTGACTCCCGTCGAAAGTACTTTGTTTTGGGTTGTATTTTCCAATTCTGGTTCACAAACACATATAAATCTCTTAAATTGCGGTGAACCTCACCGCCAGGTAACAAATTAATAATGTTATGTTAAATGAAAATGGGAGACGGGACCGACTTACCAAGCGCATGAGCACGCTAAGCTCCAGGTCCCGTGTTCGAATCTCGGTCCCGTCTCCCATTTTAATAATACCATAGTGATTTAATTTTACCTACGGTAGTACTACGTTAATCACTGAAAGTACAATATATTTTCTTTTTTCTGGTGTTACTTTACTTATTGGCAATAATTATTCTACTTTTTATTCTCGTGTTACTGTGATACACTTGTATAATTCATTATAGATTATTTCAATTAAAAACTAAATGTTTGTCAATACAGAGGGCCGCAAAGAAACCTACTGAGATAAATGTGTTGTCAATCACTCTCGTCAAATAGTACCAAGTTCGAAATACTACCTTATTCATACCTTAGCAAATACTCGACTAAATTCAGATGTAATGAACTAGTCTCTCTGAATAAACCTTACACATCACATCATTCACTGCTTCACGCGTGAAACTGAAACACAAAGTCTGTTCAAATGAGACCTCGTATACCAATTTTCCCCACAACAACTGAGCTGTCGTGATA
Organism: Laupala kohalensis; assembly: GCA_002313205.1. NCBI lineage: Eukaryota > Metazoa > Arthropoda > Insecta > Orthoptera > Trigonidiidae > Laupala > Laupala kohalensis. The sequence continues at coordinate 242,876 of NNCF01130817.1, read as the reverse complement.
AATTGCTGTGAGCAATGTGCAAGTGACGCGTGTTTCCCTCAAAGTGAAATGTGTGAATTAATTCCAAGTTTCCCTCACTTTGACGTTGTCTCCTTCATCGATATTTGCTTGTTGACATCCAGCATCTGTCAAACCACTTCCGAACGCCTTGTCCAGTCGAAATACGAGCATTTTTATGAACTAGGCGTTGCATCATACATTTCTTTTTTTCATTTTCCAATATAAATCGTGTCTTTCTTCAGTTTCTCACATTATTTTTCCTAATCAGCAAACCACAATGATGCCTTTCGTCTCATTTGTTGGATGTATGTACGATGATTTACTAAAACATGTATGAACCATTTTATCTGAATAATATTAAAAATACTTTCCACAAATAATGAAAAGCATGTAAAATAATAAAAAGTTTATTATATTAAAATTGCTTTTACATCGTGCGTTTTTTCGTGTTATCGGTCTAATATGTTCTCTCGTTCCAGAAATTGCACGATGCGATGTGTCCGATCCGAAGCGAAGTGTCATCCTGTATTTCATCTCAAAGCGATGTCTATCGACACATATCAAAGCGTTTCAACTATTTTCTTAATGAACATGTTGCGACCTTTCGATAATTGGATGGGGCGAATCTGCAGAAAATCCATATTTTCCGAGGTAATTTGAATACTTTCAATTTTGTGAGGCTATTACGTTACTATGTTCACATATTTCGTGTTACGAATGTGAATGCAGTTTGGTCATCTTCATCGT
>NNCF01130817.1:200659-233782 GCA_002313205.1 Laupala kohalensis | reverse complement strand
GTGTGTGTGTGTGTCTATATTTGATATGATTGGACCTTGAAATCTTGGTCTACGATCAGTCAAAAGGAATTCTAACGTACTGAAATCTCTTAAATAGCTGTGAACCTCACCGCCAAGTAACATATTAATTACGTAATTTTGAATGAAAATGGTAGACGGGTCCGAGATTTGAAATCAGGAATGAACATGGGAGATGGGACCGAGATTCGCAGGTCCCGTCCCTCATTTTCATTCATCATAACATAATTAATCCGTTACCTAGCGGTGCGGTTCTCCGCGATTTAACAGATTCCTGTATTTTAACTCACAACTTCCGAGTACCTACTCGCGGAGGAGTGTTTGCAACGTCAACAGAGTCAGAAACGGGACTCGAATGCTGCAGGTGGTCCCGGGTTCGAGTTCCGGTCGGTCGCAATTTCCACCTGGCTGTTAACGTTGCAGATTTCTGTATGTTTGTGAACTCCAGAATTGGAAAATACCATTCCACAATCAAGAACTTCCTAAGGGAGTCGCCTCGTAAGAGGATTCTAAACTATGAAATCAGCTCTGTGTCTCTCAATGTCAGGTCTGTGTCTCTCAATGTCAAAGGTAGACTGGGTGTCGCATCAATGCGTTAAGATGAAGGTCCTGTTTCGAACCTCCTATTTCCCATTTTCATTCTAAAGTACCCTTGCCGAAAACTCAAATTGCTCAAAAAATACTTTCAGTGGAAACAAAACCAAGGTAGATCACATTTACGTTCGACAAACTTATGAGTGTTTCATTCATTTTCGAAGAAATACCGTTTTATATCAATCAAATAATCATCGCTTGATTAGTAGTTGGGTTATAGTATATTCAGATAATTATCACCAATGTAAATTAAATGGAGCGACGACCTGAAAGTGAAAAAGACAAAATAACCTATTTAAATACCGCGGAAAAGGCTGGAACAGCGAAGACGGCACGAGGAAAGATTTCTCAGACACGTCGTCCGATGTAATTGAACAGCGTGACCTGCATTTTTTCGAGGGTGACGGAGATATTTCACTTTACAAAATCAACAGTAAATTCGGTCAGTGAGCAATCCATGTGATAACGTAGTGCGATTGGAGGGTACATTGATTTAGAACGATCTAAAAGCTAGTTGAAACAACGACGCATCCTGATTGGTGATAGGGATGCGAGTTTAAGGAAATAAATTTCCTCGAGGAGAGAAGGAAAAAGGGTTAGGAGGAATCGTTCACTTGCTAGGAAGACTTGATTGTAACACTTGCGATTGCACTTGCTTGTGGTACTTGTTCGATACGTTTTACGATGAGGACGCGAACATTCGCTCGACATCTCAGCATCCCGAGTATAGACGAGAACGAGTTTAAGAATTTTCAGAGAGTTTATCGCGAAAGTAGTGGCCGTACAAGTGATTCCAGTATAACGAGGAACTGAATACACCGATGCGCGAACTCGCTAGAACATATGTAAAACGGTAATGGTAGTTAAGCGTAGTTGCACTTGGAACTATGAATATTATCAAGTAACTAGAAACAGGACGTGTTTATTACGCTAAGTAAGAGAATTCTTGTGCCGATTCGAATCCGTATTAACGTTCTCTGCAATATTACAAAGACTAGAACTCAATCGACAGTTGCTGCTGTGGGGCAGTCCGAGAAACGTGAGTCGACACGTGTTTCTACGATCAGTCTGACGACCTTCAGCGCGACTGACTACGATTGCAAAGGAAGCAGTGTCCTATTATTATTTTATCAGTATCATATCTTTCATTTCAGTTTACGATTAGTGTATTCTAAGTCTTCTTGGCTCATTTACACTGCTAAATATTATACAACCACACAGGGCACAGAGCTGGTGACCCTGCGGCGCGGGTGTAACCCAGCTAATGCGTCGGCACGCGCTTCCTCGCCGCACCGCGCCGGTCAGCTGCCCTGGTGCGCAACAAGGAATTAGGTCTCACCCGTCATTTTTTAAATTTATTTTATGTTAAAGATTTTAAAATATTTCATACAGATTGATACACTTCATGTACATTCTCATTTCGCCATGTTAATGCTAAATATTATTCAAGATTCTTGAAACAGTAAACTAACGTGTAAGGGTAGCAGACAGAAATTATTGTACTGCGTTTATACCAAACTTTCATGTGAAATACAGCGAATGCAAATGTAATGCATACTAATTGTACAGCAAATTTAAGCAGAACCGTCTGAACCGTTTTTGAAAAATATTCGAAAGAATATACGAGTCTAAACCTTCATGTGAAGTACCCTTTGTTTTAAAGTAAAAAAAATATAGCACGTGCATCGACAACAAGTAAATTCTGCCGTAAATACGAAAGATGTATTAAATTAATCCATTTATGTATTCAGAATCGCTGCGCACAAACGAACAGATGGACGGACAGAGGGACAGACGGACAGACGTTATGCCAAAAACTATTTTTTTCTGAATTAGGGATAACTAAAACGGATATTTCCATCGAAATCTCGCTTTCGAATTTTTTCACCATTACAAAACTTTCTATATACTACGTATATGAGAAAGAAAAAAGTATGAACTTTCTTAATCACAAATTCAATTTGTGTTTTTCTATAATTTTGTTAAGTAACAATAAATGAGTTCAATTTTGTTAGGACTTCCTTTGATGTAAATATATTTTTTAATGTTAAATTGTGTGTATTTCTTTTGATGTGTGAAAATTTCGGAAAGTGGTATTCTGAAAGAAAATGTTTTATGTCAATAATCATCCAACAGTTCAATAAATGTGCATCGTCCACACTCGGAAAACTCGAACTCAGTATTTACTTCGCCTGTGTTGGTCATTCTCTTTTTGAGGAAGATTAACGATAGTGAAAAGGGGGCATTAGAACAGACTTAAGTAGATGCTGATGCTGTGTGGGGCTCCTTGACGACGGCGCTGAATTTATGGGTGAATTCAGAGGTTCTATCTTACGTGACGCCCGGTACGACCGAAGTTATTAGGGGGGTCTTCATTGCATTAGTCCGACCAATTTAATATGTATCTCTTTGAAGTGTAAATATGTTTCAATAGTGTATTCAAATTGCTGAAAATCCTTTCAAATTTCTATTTTAAAACTCTTGAAGGCGAAATAAATTTGTGAGTATCTTGGTAACTGATATTGCCAGAAGCGTCGTCTAGAAATGATCAAGGTAAAATTACCTGCATAAGAATAACTACCAACATATTCCCCCTTTTTTGTTTTAAGAATCATAATTGTGGTAGTGGAATTGTGAATAGTAGAAACAAGTAACTCATTACCACTTACATGTACATAATACATCACTTCAAATTGTCACTATACAATCAGGGACGTTACTATTATTTTCTTAAGATTGAAGGTGTGAGTTCTGAGGTGTGAATAAAGTAGTCTCTTGGCACAATGTTGTATTAATATGAACTCAAAGCCAAACCAATTACAAATACGTGCAAAAAACCCTTTGTCTAGAAATCAAGGTCATACTTAAATTTTCAGCATTCTTTTTCAGGGTAAGAAAACCCTTGACTTCCCTATGACAAAAAGGAAAAGAGGGAGAGTTTTCTTTTGGTGTGAAAATACGTCATAACATGTTAGGAAAAAGTTAAACAATCGCAAAATTTTTCATAGTATTGCTAATTAAACAAATTACTCATATCTTCATTCAAGAGAATTAGTTGGTTTAGTTTGAATTCCTCCTAACATATGATGGATTCCAGAAGCAATATTCAATGTAACGTATATTGCATCATATTGCATGGAAATGGATCAACTCATTTGTGAATGAATTACAATTTATAAATATTTTTATTACTAATTTTTCAAACAAAAATTTTTATTAGACATTATGAATTCGACGACTTGAAGTAATTTTGAAAATTTCAGTTTTATTGCTCCCGAACATTTTTAAGTTTTCTGATCACATGGAATACCCTCTCTTTTTATATTCAGTGAATTCGAATCCCAAATATATTAATTATTGTAGCCAAGAATAAATTTCTCTTAACTTCCAAGTCTAGTCATCCTAAATGGTAAGGGGGTAACCCTTTTATTTCCACAATAGTTTTTAATAATTCATTGTAATATAAACCAATGGTGGGAAGAAAATATTAATAAGCCAATAGTTTATTAATGACGTTAAAATATTTATTGACTTATTTTCAAGTTTTTAAAAATCTCTTTTTGTTTAAATTTATTTCCATTAAATTCATCATCCTGTATCTTAAATTCGTTATTCAAGTAATAATGAGTAAAAATGGGATGATGTCATCTGCATTGCCTCTGGTGAAAGATAACTCCCCAGAGTACAACTTTACAAAACAAAGATAAGACTTTGGTAAAAATCTGACTTGTCACGAAGTCAAAATACCTTGTGAATGATGTTGCCTTCCTAAATGAATCCCTCTAATACATCATTAAACACCTTTTACACAAGGAGAAAGATATTTTATGAGATAATTGATCATCTCACATCGAATGAAAATCGAGGAAACATGCTCCTTAAACTATCGAAAATGATCTTGAGGAGGTCCTTATTTTTTACTCAAATACAAGGAATATTTCTCTGGTTTTTTATTTTCCTTCTCTACCTGTACTGTAATATTATATCTGTAATATTATTAATTTTAAGTGCTGCGGGTTTGAGTGACTATACATTCCTTGACCATTTGGCTGACTGATTTAACATGAACAATAACAACTAAATGTTAATTTAATATTTCACTTTCAACAAACGTCAGCCTTAAGGGGAGATACAATGTACTTTCTAAGAAGTGGACTTAAAGTTAATGAAGTTAATTATTTGATTAATTTTTCCCACATTTTTCTGAAACCAATAACGCAAATAAAGGATACACAAGGACCTTTTAAGCACTTTCATGTTAATGTACAAAAATATGTGTATCATATGTCTCAAAATTTCTAAGAAATAAATTATGGGTAAGAAAATTATAAATCTTACTACATCAACACTATCTTTCCGTAGCGCACAATATATAAGAAAGAAATGACTGCTTGAGCTTTTCTGAGAAGGCAGAAGGAATGATAGAAATTCTCGCAACAAAATAAAGGCAATAGATTACTCGCGTATTCTTCTCATCTTTAAGTTATGGATCTGTTTAGAATAATCTAGGAAGTACTGCCATCAGTGAAGGAATAGAAAATGAAGCAGAGTCACATTGCATCGATTCGCGTTTTCTAAAAGCGCAATCAAAAATAACTTTTTATAAAAAATCTTCAGCTTCAAAATAATGAAGTCTGCTTCCTTTAAGAATTATTCATTTTTTTGTTTTCTTCAAAGGAGAATATTTATTATTTTTCCCGAACAAAAATTAAGAATAGATTTATGTTTTCTTCCGTGTTTCTCACTTCTTATTACTTCATTAATACAATGTACGTGTCCTGTTATTTAGATACTAACACATTAAATACGAGGGTTGTTAAGAAAGTTAAGAACTATTATATATAGGTAACAAACGACTATATACATCTATGTGACTTATTTACTATGTTACAAGACGTAACCCAGCGGTTCCCAACCTGTGAAACGCGCACCCTCCACGAGATGTGCCAAGAATGGGGAGGGAGAAATGTTTTGTACGAATATCAAATTTCTCTTAAATTCAAAAATTGATTTATTTTCTGTCAACAATAGAAAACAGATTCTGTTTCAAACAATGTTAAGCAATTATGTTGTTGTTATGCATTTGTGTGTAATTTAAGATTAGCAAATACACTTTATAATGAATTTAAAGCCCAATAAATGTTACAATTAATTATTTTAAATGAACTGTATTGAAGTGATTTGGAACAAATAATACTCGAATTTGTATACTTTGAATATTATTCCTTTTGTAAGTGTATTTATGTATGTTCGAAATACAACAAACGTAACCCTAAATACATATTTTACTTTGAACAATAATTGCAAAGAAGGAGTATCATTCTCATCAAGAGTCTTACAGGGGTCTCATGCTGAAAAAAGTTGGGAACCGCTGCCTTAACCTATTTTTCAATGTAGTCGTCATAGCGTTTATGGCACTTACTTTCACGAAGAAGAAGTTGTCAATATCGCTCATGTATTCTCCTGCCGCCAAATTTTTACCCATGTGGAATTCATTGCTACAAGAGAAACACTAAATTCAAAAGTCTATTGTGAGACTCGACGACGACTTAGAATGTGCATAGACGTAGTGCACAGTGGTTCCTGATCTACGGCAAATCCCGAACTCATGCAAATACATAAACACACGGGGACGTCGACGTTTGAATTGGAGAAATAGTATTTCTTAGCTGGTAGAGGATGAAAAGCACTCTTGTTATCCACTCCTGAGCTCGAATTCCAACCAATTAATATATTTCTGTTTGTTTTCATTGTCCAGAATGAAATATATAGAACTCAATTGCTTTCTATGACTCCATTAGGAAAAAAGTGACAATATCTGGAAGAAAGGCCAAATTTACTGCGGAATTTATTTTCTGTGTTCGAAAGAGACGAATAAAAAACTTCCACTTCTTGTAAGAAGATTTGGAAGGGCGCCAAAGTGAGTGGCAGAGATGCAATTCTCTTCGCACGTACATTTCGGTTTCCGGCGCACTTCTATTCACAAGTCAGGGAGAAGTCACTGGTTATTGTTGTTTTTATTCCTTATTTTGCCATTATGCAAATTCCATGTGGCGTCGCCAACGTACAACTTAACTGCAGTATTTACTCGCATAATTTCATCCTCACGTATTCTACCCACACTCTGACTATTCTGAAATGATTTTATCAAGGTTTTTACTTTCTCGCCTAATTGTATATCGTAGTATTAGTTATTCATCATCGTATTTACGACTGATTGTTGTTTTGTTATTGCAATTTTTAATGTGGAATGTTGCAAAAAATTGTCTTGGAATCAGGCATGGCTTCCTACAATTACCAGGCTAGAACATGCATCATGTGGCAACGGTGTACCGTTGGCCGGTTTGGTTAAACGCGTTAATTTTATTTCATCAAATGGATTGCTTACGCATTCATATTCTTCGTGTAAAATGAATCTGAAATTAAAGTAATTGTTTATTTATTGTAGTCACGCTATATTTTTAGCTTCTATGATATTGACGATTAAATATATGAACGTGTTTGCTCTTTGGACGGCCAGTCGGCCTACGAGACAGGTGTTGTCAAGCGTTAGACTCCAGCCTGGTAATTTCAGGAAGCCATATTTCAGGGAACCATGGTGTTTCAACTGTTATGAAAATAAAATGTTATGCTCTATGCCTTCATATTTGGCAACCTAGCATAGTAGTCCTAAGATTACTGGTAAACATGCTTCATAACCGTAATCACCTGCTGACAACGATGAAGTACGCTGTTAATTACAAGACAATAGTGGTCGATCTTGAATTCTTAATTGAATGAAGAAAATATTATATTATTTCCAAAATTATTGCAAATTTTAACTAAGATTTTTCATCTTCGTTTCAATAATAAGTATTATAAGAAATATATGTGCGTACTCCCTACAATTTAGAGGATGATTTTGAACTTGGAAGACTAGGTCCTACATTTCAGACTTTTTACTTTATTCATAGTATCGTTAAATGTTAAATGATGCTTAGACTCGCAATAACCTATTAATCTTTTCAATGTGTTATATTGCATTCAAAAGAATAAATTTAAGAGATTTTATGACAAATGCAGAAGTCTTTCAAATCATTGTATTGTCTTAAACAACCGTACATTGACACTGCTGTTTTTAAGAAATATTGTTTCTAAATTGTATCTAATAATAATACACCTTTAACTATCATACACAGTGTATCGTAGGGCGTTAAGTTTATATTTTTATAATATTTCTTTCGAACTACGCTCCGTCTCATCGGACTACCTTTGGCAGATAATACTGTGTTGTCTTTCTCAGGCCATGGCTTGTAGTGAAGAAGGCTGTGGCACTATATATAAAAGATGTGAATCGTATCATAAATATTTGCAGCAATTTCAGAAATACGACTGAGTCCGATCAAGGGTACTTCTACTTAAATACTTCGAGATTATACTTCAACATTGCACGACTTTTTGTCAATACTACGTTCTCACAACATTCGCTGCGATCCAACCAGTTTCTTTCGTTTTCTTCGCATGAGACCTAGATTCTTCAATGTTACTTTGTTTTCCAGTGTTCTAGAAGGAAATCTTAATACCAATATTACTAACTTTATTTTTTATATTAATCATTAGATTTTCCCATTTTATATGAAATTTTTAGGTATTGCTCCAATGTCTTTCCGCTTCCTCCTCTTCTTCTTCTTCTTATTATTATTATTAATATTTCATGTTATGGTATTATTGTTGGAGTTTCCCATGCGATATCCAGAAATCCAATCCATATTGGTTAATAACTAAACTTAAAAGTATATTGATTCTGGGAATTTTATGCTTCTAATAAAAATAATGTTTTCACCCTAGTCTAGCCACTGGCAATCATCAAACAAAAACATTTCTCTAAGCTGTAATCGATGATTCCTCTCGGATCGTATCCTGATAAGAAACCTTCCAAACGTACTTTCAAGGCAATTTATTAGGCGAGTTTATCTTGTTTATCATGCATTTCCGTTTACGTAATTCCGTGTTTATGTCGTTTGTCAACACTGAACATTTGTACATTTTCTGTTATGTGGAAAACAAAATAAAATAAAAGAGAAAACAACCTTTGACTGCCCAAATCTAAAGAAATATTAATTTCCAATTACTTTTTCATTTCGTTTAATTTTGACCGAAAAACTATCTCGAATTTGCTTTTTATCCTTCTCATATTTCCCTTGGAAGCTATTTGACTAATCAAGGAAAATTAACTAATTTGGATTAATTAAGGTCCAGACAACACAATCTCTGATGAGCCAAAGGAATTTTTGCGGGCAGCGCTAATGTCAGTTCCGCCATAGTTTTCTCTTTTTCTCTATTAAGCGAGTTGCGTAGCATCAAAGAATCTTCAATTCAATGTCTCCAGTCACGACATGACAACATTCTCTCGGATTACTCACACATAAAAATTTAGTGAGAAAAATGAGCAAACGTGTCGCGTATGTTGTGACATCTCATTAGTTCACCTTGACTCGAGTAATTATGTATCAAATATGGCAAACGAATTTCTATAATGTTTCTAAAGTGGAGTGTTCCGCTTACGAATTAAGAAAGTCATCGGGAATTATGAAGACCACGGGGTAAGAAAAAAATTCTTTGGTAGTATAGATATAAATGGGAAACTATTAAATTCTTATCTGTGTAAAAATAATAGTTCTGTACATTTGTTGTTATAATAATGGTTAATAATTGACTTTTAAAAAATCCAACAAGTCTCATAAGAAATAATTATATTTCTTGTTTTTTATTTGTGTATTTTAGATAAAAATTACAGTTTTCTACAAGTGGATACTTATGTTTAATGTGTTGGCGAGAGGAGGTTCCCTGTTAATACCTGCGGGTAAGAAATAACATTTTTGTTTGTTAAACGCAGAGAGAATTTTACTGGATTTTTGTAACTTGACAGATTTAATACTCACTTTAAGGAACAAGGAACAGAATAATTTTATACATCTCAACATAAATAACAAAAGATTTTATAGTACTAAACGGTTTCGTTTAGTACTATAAAATTAACAAATTAATATATAAAAATTAATTATTACAAAAGATTACAAGAAGATAATAGGCTTGGAAATTAATGAACTACGTTTTACCAATAATTGTGGTCTTGTAGCAATCTAGAACAAGTTACAACAACAAAAAATATTTTCTATTGTTAAAAATGAACAAAATAAAAAAAATGAGTTAAGTGATCTAATAAAAACTTCAGTCACTCTCTGTAGCAATTTGATAACAATATTTTATAATTATACTATAAAAAGATAGTTTATAAAATACAAAACTAATAATTCATTTTCACAAATAAATTTTAATAACTTACACCTAAATGTGTTTAAAAATATTGATCATGTATACAGATAGGCTATGTTTATACAATACATCTTTACACAACACATATNTTCATTTTCACAAATAAATTTTAATAACTTACACCTAAATGTGTTTAAAAATATTGATCATGTATACAGATAGGCTATATTTATACAATACATCTTTACACAACACATATACGGCACTTAAGTTGTTACACACCTAATTTTCAAATTTATTACCTTATCATAATTTATACATGAGAGAAATTTGTATAGCATATTGGAACAGCATAATGTTACTTCCTAACCAATTTTTCTAGAACTCTCTGAAGAGAATAAGTTGATAACTATATTTAGTATTTGCCCATCTTTCGTTTGGATACACTCGTAGAACATTTTCTGAATGTAGCGTTGACCAATGCTGAGGTGAAATGCGTATACAATCGTGTCTGAAATAAAATACAATTTTATATTCTATAGCTCTCATTCTTAATGTATTTATTAAAGTGACTTTGCTTGATGCTAAAAACACAGTCAAAAGATAAATTGTACTGAAATTCTTTTTAAAGAATGGCTGAAAGTGAATTGAATTATGTTAGATGCGGAGAAAATAATGATACTTAATATAATATGCACAGATATCTGAGATGCGACGTTCAACAACATTAAAACGCACTACGTCTTCATAAAACATTTTGACTTGTGTTTTACAGACGATTTAAAAAATATTTTGCAAAGATAGAATTTTCTCTTTCGTTCCATTTGAGCCCTAAAAGCTTTCGCATCTACATTTTAAAAAAACAAAAAAGTCCTAAAAGCCAACATTTTCCAAATAGTCGAACTGTGAAATATGTTTGAGAAAGGACATTGATTGAGTATTCTGTCGAGTTGAAATCGATGTGTTCCGGCAAGAGAATGGCTTTTGTACCAAAGAGTAGCTCGAGTTGAAAGAAATCTATACCTTTCTGAACGAGAGAGAAACCCAAGCTTTGTTTACAGCGCAGCACTTTCACTGTCAGCGGTTGCAAGAGACTTTCAATGACATGTTCACATTACACACCAAAATGGGAATTCCTGAAGTACGTTTTCTTTCTCGTATTCGGTTCTGTATGAATTGTTACGGGAGCGATTAATGCTCTGCGACAAATGTGTGTCGCAGTAGAAATCTATCGATGAAATCGGTTCAGACACTTAACACTTGACAACCTGTGACACAAGGTCATAACAATATATTGAAAATATTGTGGTATATTATCACCAATAATACTACTACTACTACTAATAATAATAATATCTTCAAACTAAGAATACAAAACAAAATTGGTATAATAATAGTAATAATAATAATAATAATAATAATAATAATAATATGAAAATCATAATATCAATAATAATTGTCATAAAATGAAATAGAAAACAGAAATATTTACACATAAGAATGTAAAAGAAGAAGGAAAACAGTAAACTGAACGACATACCTCTTTATTCAGTGTGTTTTTTTTTACTCTCCAATTCCACAGAGTGTGTAAGGAAAATATTTTAATCGGTCGAGAAAAGAATTAGATCTCTTCGGATCTTTGCAAATTGGCTCCAAAAGAGTCTATTTTCAAATTTTGGCGATGATGTCCAATGTATGTATGTGTGTGCGTATGTGTGTATGTTACGAATTTTGTTCCCCCGATAACTCGTGAACAAATTGATGCATCGAAACCAAACTTGAGATTTGACTTTGAATGCATTGAGAATAGAAGTCTTTTTCTGGACAGCTCACATCGACTCCATTTACACAACGCGCTCCAGTTCCGATTTCTTAAAATTCAAGAATTTGAAAATGTAGAAGTATTTTGATTGGTCAGTTAATTCCACGTACAGATTGCTAAGTCGCATTCCTATAGTACTATAGTATAGATTTTGAGGAGGAAGATGATTCGTGCAATTTGTAGTTGTGTTTTTAGAAATTATGTTCAGGAGTGTACTAAGTTAAGTGATGATAATTATTTGAAGCTGATTGATCCTTTTAGAGTCGTCTCTTTTAAAAATTATATTATGATTTTTAAAGTTACTTTTTAAAATATTTTAATAATAATGGGTATTTTGTATCATGTTTTTTGTAATGAATTGTTATTGAAAAGTTGAGTGGGGCACACTCCAGACTTTTTCTTTGTATATGTACTTCAGAGTGGTACATTACAATGCCAGGCTAGAGCAGCGTTCCCTCCTGTGAGGGAAATGTCCAGAAGTCGTCCGAAAGTTTGTGATGTGACCTTGTGTGACTTCGCGGAGTTTAACGACGCCAGAAGAATATTTTAAAACTGCTACATGTTAAGTGTGTACTTTCGTGCTGCTTTTTCTCCTCAGGAATTTTACATTTCATGAGACTGGTTGACGTGTGCCCGCAGCGCATTTTCCAGGAGCTCATCCTGAATTTAGCAGCCACGTGGTCGCCGGGAAGCCGTCTCCATGGAAACGAGAGCAGATGCGGCGGCGGGTGGAAGATTCCTAAGACGCCCGGCGCGCAAATCTGGTAAACCTGTGAGGCTTTGTCACCTGATGATATAAAGGGCAGGTTCATCGCCGATAGGGGTTGTTGTACGAGAGTTGTTGCGCAGACCGTTACGCATGAGTCTAGGCAGCCGGAGGCTGTTAGTATGTCGGAGAATATACGACACTTTTCCGATAGTTATGCCCGGGCATGGTAATTGTTGACTTAAGGACATTATTCAGGAGTGTACATCCTTGAGTATTCAATGTCTGGGTGTTTTTAACATTCCAATTTGTATATAGTGTTTATAGTAATATTAGAAATAAATTACTAATGTATACATTCTCAAGTTTTAATATGTTTCTAGTTTTTGGGGATAATAGTGGCAACGAAGACGGATCCTTAGATAGGAATTCATTCAGTTAGTTATCGGAAATTAATCGAATTAAAGTCACCGTGGGGTAATTGTAGAGATTCGAAGTAAAATTCGCAGTATCTGCGCGGTAGATCGGGACGCTATGCCACCTTACACTTGTGTCAAAGATGCTCATGCTTACTACCACTGCTACTGGACCTATTATGTGCTCAGGGGTATTGTATTTACGAAAATCATAATTGTAGTAAATTATAATTCTGCGAAATGAATGTACTACAAAAGGGCAGTACGTCGCACCATCACCATGTTTTTTCCTAATCATTTTTCCATGTTTGGCTTTATACTAATCACTGAAATATATTAGAAATGTAATGCCTTCCGGGACGGGATGCAGTTCAACGTATTACCCTTCACATTTTTTATGAGTGATGCTTCGAGTCATGTATAATGTGTAAATGAATACAAGGGTCAGTCCAATGCCACTTCTTGTCTCTTTCATTGTATTTCGTCGATATCAAAATAGAAGAAAATAACATGTAAAAATGTAATAATATGTATTATTTAAATAACGTGTTTTCGTGGCTTTAGAGATAAAAAAGTAAATTAATGATTAAAAACAGGGATTCCGTTAAATGAATTCAAATTTGAACATATTGGAATTTTGTATCATGGCCGACTGACAGTGTTTTGGATAGGGAGGTTAAAGTCAATGATTGTGTCGTCTTTGTAAGAGATAATACACCTTTCATGGTGATTCAATTAATCTCGTTTCCCCTGTCTATCATTCCACCGCGACATTCACTCATCATCATTCTCCCTCATGTCATTCATTCATCACCCGCCCCGGGAAAATGCGTTAGGAAGGGTATCCGGCACCCTAGTAATTTCTCCGTCATATCAAAAAGAGGCATCATGTCATCGTCATCTCCGACCCCAACAGACAAGGAAAAGGAGTTAAGGTTCATATGGTGATTCAATTAGAACAAACACCTCAAACATCTCTTAAATGGATAAAGTATTCGAATTGTGCTTTTTATTCAGAGAGGTCGAAACATGGGGCTTATCATTTACAGAATTCAAATGGTTGGTAGCTTTTGGTTGCAGAAATATTGACACTTTTATTGATTCTTTGCCGAAACTACAAAAATATAACAAATTCAATTTGAATCACAAGCAATGAAACACAATGGCGAATAATAAAATAATCTGTAGAATTACCACAAAATGAAGAATCACGTGGATGAACGCACTTATCTCTTGATTTGGTTTTGGCATATAGGGCATATATCAGATTACAGGGCATAAGGGATACTCGTGCGAGTTAATAATCGCACGTTAATATAATCAAAACAAATGATTCACTTATAGAGCAATGCAATCACACCCGCAAAAAATAAGCAACTAACAGGTTTGTTGCGTCGGCCCGAACACTTCGTGTGAACTCCATAGCTTCCTTATCACGAAGCATCAGTTTGTCTCCGCAATCATCCTACCCGCCAACCAGGTTCTTCCCTGCCAGCGTCACAACCCCCTTTCCGTCTCAGCCTTTGTCCTTCTTCTGTAACATCTGTGACACCCCGAGCACTGTTATTCCTGATCAGATCATGACCAAGACCAATCGATATTTTCCTTTTTACTTTGGCGCACTCTACGTTTGCGCAAATATTTCTATTAGGCTCAACTTCTATCCACGTGACACGGAATTATCAGTGGCTTCATGGCGCTGCTTTTCTTCGCAAAATAAAGTGTACTACGAAATCGGTTAAGTCATTATCAAATCGTGACATATTCTTGGTACCTCGTAAAAGGGAACTGAACACGTTTTTTGCAGCACCGAAAGACCTTGCCCAGGTGTGAACACGTTCATTCACTTAGCCGTGCTTTGTATTTTAAAATATTTAAATATTGTACATTTTATCTTTAAAAAAAATTGACAGTTTTAACATCCAATATTGGTAACAATTTCCCCACTTGACATTCAACCCCAAAGGAAGATCATTGTCTACATAAGATTAAAAAATTCAACTCTATAATCCTTTCCTATCCCTTTATGCATTATTGGTTACTTCTTGATGAATTTTTGTGAATTGCGAAAAGAGAACAAAAAAAGGGAAAAACAATTAAAGTTTTTTCTCTTCCCGACTTTTAAAGCGAAATTTAAAGGTAATTTTGAACTCCCTCCACCACGTCGCTTCAATGTGACGTATCAAGAAGAAATTTAGACATATCATTTTTGTGTATACTAAATTATAACGAAGAGATAAAATGTGACCTATAAAAAACTCGGGTAACAATTTGGGGTGGATCATCAGTAAATGATATTAAATGCTAAACATGTCACAAATGAGCAAATATGATTATTGTTTTTCAATTTATTTAATAATTTATTGGCCCCAAAACTATAATGGAATTGCAGCATGATAGTATGAAAGTATGGTGTTGAAAATATAGTACATGAACATTATGATATGTTCAAAATATTTATTGTCCGCTGAAAAAGTAATCATATTCTGTTTGAGTTCTCCATCACCATGATACGTTGTTAGGGACTAATGTCTAGAACGGTTGGGCAAACAGTATTAGGATTCATTTAGGCGAACTTGCTTGTTACGAGCAATGCAAACGGAGAACCCACCCGAACTTTGACAGTAAGAGATAAATCCGCATTATAAAGGAGATGATAAATGGTTCTCAGAGTCGTTTCACTTAGTTGCCATGCTCCGATTAGATCTGATACAACTCATGCGAAGACAATATCATACTTCTCATTCTCGTGAATATACATTTAAAGTGAAACCAGGACAAGTTAGTCAAATCAGTGAGATGTACTCGTAAAATCATTTTCTCTATTTTTACTCTAATTTCCATAAAACACAAAAATATGAATAATAATGCTGAAAAAAACATGATTAAATTTCTGTCTAACGGTTAACAAAATAGTACAAAAAATATTCAAGAATTTCCTTGACTCGTTTGAAATGCACAAGAGCATGTAAAAATATGGCGATGATTTTGATTTTTGCATCTCACCTCAGAAAAATTGAAATATCATTATCAGTGATTATCAAAAGATAAATATCGTTCTGGTGACCTATAGATAAAAGTGATGTAAAAATGTACAACGGAAAATTTGCTACAAATCAAAGTAAACTTCTATCACTTTTGTAATTTAAAAGTTGGCCTTATTTTGTAAATAAGAGTTTTCTCCACAAGACGCAATATATTTCATCATCAATTATATTTGCAATTATTTAATTTAAATGGCCGGTGAGTTATGATTTTCAAGTTGAAATCACAATAAGTACATGATATTCGTTTATTTCTGCTGATTTAATTCTACCTACGGTAGTACAACCTTAAGCCGGTTACATGCTTAAAACCGTGTAACAGTTTGTAATGTTAACATCGAAATACGAAAGTTCGTGAAATTATTAGATACTGAGTAATATCACGATATACCTAAAACTATATTGGTATATACCCACGTGTGAAAAATATATTGCAGTATCAAAACCTGGTAAAATTATAATTAAGTATAGGATTGAAGAAAATAAATTACTTTTAAAGTGGCTACAAGGAAATATATTTGACGATGGCAGACGCATAAATTAGATAACTTTGACTCGTCTGTGCGTGTGCTAAAATCAAAGTCCTTCAATGTTTGCAGGGATATTAAGTTACCGAAAAGAAATTCATTATGGCCAGGGAAGAAAATCGTAAATGCTAACTTCCACAAAAAATAAAGGAATATTTTTATAAATAATACACACTAACAATATAGAGCCAAGAAATCGTGGTATGAATGCAACAAGCAAAATATTTTGACTTTAAATTCGTTAAAATTTCATTCAAATGATTAAAAATTGAATTCACATAATTTTAATTTGACTGTATCATAATGGCAATTATTAATAAAAATAATAATAATCCACTTGAAGATCCTATACAAATAAATCAATCCGAGTTTTTTTTCACCAGAGGAAGGAAGAATCTAACTTTTACAAGACCATATGTGCAGCTGACATGAAATATACTCATTTAAATTTTGAAGACCAATCTCTACAACAAAATGAAATTAACATTGAAATCATTCAGAGAATTAGCCAATGGAAATCTAAACCACTTCATTGTAGACTTCCTCACGATCTAGATGAGCCTAATGTTGACAAAGCTGCGTCAAACGCTTGGCTTACAAAAGGGGATCTATACTCGGAAACGGAGGGATTTCTCATGGCAATTCAAGATCAAGTAATAAGCAGAAAAACTATATAAAATTTATATTGCAAGACACTGACATAGTAGATGAAAAATGTAGGAGATGTAAAATTAAACCAGAAACTATACAATACATCACAGGAGGATGCACCCACAGATTACACCCACAGACACAATCAGGTTTCTAATATTATCCATCAGAAACTCTGCGGGAAGTATGAACTAATAGAAGACACTGTCCGGTTCTACAAGTGCTTCTCAAAATCCATTTCAGAGAACAGCAGGTACAAAATATATTTTGATAGATCATTCCTCACCGACAAGACAATCCATCACAACAGACCAGATATTATTCTAAAAGACAAACTCAAGAAAATCACAACATTGATATTGCAGTAACCAACTCCGACAACCTAGAAACTACTTGCAATGATAAATTAAAAGATGTGAAGATTTGAAAACAGAAATTCTTCGCCTATGGTATATGGATTGTGTATATAGTTTCCATAGTCCTGAACTTGTTTGTCCCGGACAAACAAGTTCATACTGACTCCGGTCGCGGAAGCCTACGTTTATATTTCCTATACTCCTGTTCACCACTGGAGTCATCCCTCACAGTCTGCATCTGAGCATTAATCGGTTTCATCTCCCCAAAAATATATTTCTAACTTTACAAAAAGTAGCTATCCTTAACACCTGTAGAATAGTCAGAAGATTTTTAAATTGTGATGTTGCTTGAGGTGAGGCTGCTAGGTATACCCCGCACCTCACTTGAAAAACTACTAAAAATTGTGAAAATAGTTCATGAAAATAATAATAATCATGATAGGTATGATTTTACTTATTATTTACAATCAATAGACTTGCATCCTGAAATATGTTCTTTCATTTGTTATTTTTACTTTTTCGGCATTTACGAATAGTTCGCAAAACCTCTGATGCAAGTGATTAAATTATTATGTGTTAACTGATGGCATATTACCTCGTGGTTGAGTAATGTCTGTGTAATTAAGAAAACTGATTGCTTTACGATTAATATTAATATTCAATAGTCTTCAGATAACCATTATTTAGTAATATTGAATTGATCATTAATAATATTCAATATCAGTATTAATTTAGTAGATTATGACAATTCTGACATGATATTGGCACCTAAAGAGTTGGTAGGATGGAGTAAGATATCCCTCATTGGTTGTACTAACCAGAGAAGTGTTCATGAACTATAGGGGTCGTTCATAGTTTACGTAACACACCCCAGGAGGAGGGTTTCTTTTCGGATACCGTTACACTGATTTACGATGGGGTAGGGAGGTATCATGCTAGGTGTTGCGCTCACTTAGTTTTATGGAGCGCTTCAAACCTCCAAGCTTTCGCTGAAGTGAATGTACTCAACTATTGAGAGCACTGAGTAACGAACTAAGTTAATGTATCAATATTTGTTCCCACATTTTCCGGAAAAGGAGACTTCTTGATCACTGAGAGGGGAGAGGTAGGGCTAGCGTGCCGTATTTTTATATCCGTATCAATTCAGGTTCCAGTTTGTCGGGACCAATGAATTTATCATGAACATATCAGTTATCAATTTTAGAAATCAATTATGTTAGTCGTTTAACTTAATAATAAATTTATTGTCAAAAAAGCAGTTACAAACTGCGTATGACCACGTGGAGGACAATAAACTAATTTGCTATCCGGAAGCAAGCAAGGGACCATCCCAACAATTCCGATCGACGGACCTAAAGCAAATGCAGATTTAACATTTCAGCACACACATTTCAGCAAGTATAAAAATAGTACGGTACGTTACAGAATAGATTTGTATTTAAAAAAGCTCGAAAAAGGTATTTCCCCTAGGAAGAATCTACAGCGCCTATATAAAAAATCCGAATGAAAACCGGATAAAGACCGGGGCCAGAATAGGGTTTAAATCTAAAGAAGACTATTATATATGCATTTTTTGATATCATTATATATTGTCAGGAATGTCGAACGCAAGAGTGTCTGAAAAAACACAATTGTGCATTCAGCAGGCCCATTTAGATTTAAATTACGACCAAGAAATTGTTTAGAATGATGTATAATTTCAGACTTCAGCCATTCCGTGGTTAATTCCTTTAGATGTGTTTGTGTGATTGGTTCATTCAAAATTCACAAAATATATACGAAACAGAACATTTTTACAGCGAACACTAGTTCTGAAACAACTTCTTACATACAATAATGTGTAACAAATGTGTAACTGTATGTGATGAAATTATGTGGTCCAGGAAATTATATGATTTGTCGAGACACATTTAAGTTGGTTTTTCAGTTGAGAAGACATAGTCCTCGTAGTACAAACAGGTCTTATGTGTGTTAAGGAAACAACGAGAAAAATGTTTCATTTAGAGTTAAGTTCGTCACCCGTACAAACCACACATCTGTAAGATTATTTGAAGTGAGAAATATATAGCTTTTTTAATATTATTAATAAACTTGTAAATGTCTTTAATTTACATTATTTTTTTTATAAACTGCATGACATCCATCTACATGAAAATTCTCTTTAAATTTTTATTTCTTCATTATTTAAGTCATCATTTATATTGAATACATCATTTTTAATAAATATGAAAATTTTGCAAAACATTTTTCTGAAAAACATAATATTTTCACTTGCTTAATATTTCACATAACTTACAAAACGCATTCGTTACCTTCCGTTCAATTCACTTGAGCCCCGCCGGTGGCTAAAGGGTTAGCATGCTTGCTCATCACCAAGTCACCCCGGATTGAATTTCCGGCGAAACTAGAAAAAAATTTGTAGTTTTTTGAGATTAATGTTCCAGTTTATAAAAATGTGACAACTTATAAGCGAACCCTCCTTCTTCTATTTACCTCCTACTCTCCTCGTATCAATAACACTAACTATTACTATCTACTAACTATTACTGCTACTATTTAACACCTCTTCGTGGGCACTATTTGGTAAATCCAGCTATCTGTCCCAACTACTAACAATAGCTCTACCACTAACCTACTACCTCCTATCGCCCATGTAGATAAGCTTCAATTGCACGCTACATTTCCAATTTACAAATACTTCAATATAGAAATACATATCACGTTGGTTTACTATTCAAAGTTTATACGTCACCACATAAATTAATATAGTCAGTGAACAATACGAAGCAAACAGCGGAGAAATTTCATTTCGTCGTCAGCATAATAAAATTCCTCTCGGGGCATTTGTGATTCCAAATGCGACTGAGCATTTATTCGAGTGCTCGGTCAGGCCAGTTGCGGTCCGCCTGAAGACGCCCCAGTGGTTGGCCGACGCGGCGGGGCGGCAGCGGCTCGAAGCAATTCAACGACGAGCGTGCTTCGTTAGATTGGCCTCTGAATGGCTTCCATTCCAACTCTCCTCACGCATATTCCTTCGTATTTCAAATGTTCTTTCTCCGTGACCATAGGGGACGTTAGTAGGGGTGATGGTCCCAGTAAAGTGCTGGGATCCACTGCTTTTGTTAACGCGATTCAGAGAAACATTTATTCAACTGTCTGAGGATAATTGTTTAAGTTTAATATTGAAAATTTCAATTTGAATAACGTGTAAAATGACATTATTTGCGGTCCAGTTTTTTATAAATATTTATTATTTATTTGATAGAAAAATACATTTGATTAATTCGGAATTGATGAGATGATCTCTTGCTTGCTTGCGCAGAGACAATTCGTTTAATGTCCTTCACGTGGTCATACGCAGCTTGCAAGTGCTTTTTCGACTATAAATGTTTTTTTTTATTATTCACTGCACTATTTTTTTCAATTTATCAATTTGTAAAGATCTAAAAAAATACATACTCTAGATACAGTACTGTTATATAAGAACTGTTACGTAAGACGCAAAAATTACTTACAAAAGCAAAAATATGTTTACAAAATTTTGTCTTCCTTGAAATTAGTCAAGATGCATTAAAATATATTGCAGTATAAAATCATTTGAGAGTTAAGGACAATCAATTTGGAAAATATTAAGTTACTTTAAGGTTTTCAAATGATAATACTTTTATTCAAATGTTGAATATCAATAATTCAATGTGCCCTTTTTGTTACTCGCCAAATACAAACACAAATACTCAATTGTACGCGATACTTTTAACGAAAATTTTTATTTGGATCATACATTAATTATATTGTTTTGATTTTCCTTTGTTTAATTACTATATAGCGTTTGAAGAATTGTCAACAACCCCATAAAACAGTTGATATTGTGAATTGTGATGGCAGTAGTGTCAACTTTAATGAATTTGTTGTTTCAGTCTGTTAATTGTGGGATATTTCTAAATGTGAAAAATATAGGAAAGTCAATGTGTATTGCAGCATCTACTATAAATGTGAGGTGATGTATATTTCAAAGTTATCGGTTGTCTCAAGTGCTAGTACGTAATACCAAGCGAAATGTTTATTTTTATTCTTCGTTATTGTATTTAGACAACTTCGTTGTATATTTTTCCAACACAAGTGTAATTATATTACAAAATGTAGTCTACTCCATCGCTTTTGTTAAATTATTTATTAATCCCCATCCCGAATTATTATCTTCTATGATGTTTTCAAAAATTCTTTTCTTTTTAATCTTTCAAAATATGTACGAAGAGACGATTTATCACAATGATTATTCCATTGTAAATGAACCATTAGTACTATAAATATTCATCTAACCTAACCTAAAAACTACAACGTGAGTCACAATCGCAATTTCTTAGTTTATAAAATTAAAATCAGAAATGTTCTTCATTGTTACTTAACTTACAAGACATAAATGCTGTAATCAATGTCAGGTAAAATTTCCGAAGTTTTCGATGGTCGAACCCCCTTCAATTGAATCAAACGTCGCGCTCTAACAAATGTTAGACTCCCAACCGTCTTACATATGGAATGAAATTTTCACGTTGGATTTTCATTAATAAAACATGAAATTTCGATGCCTACTACAGTTATTCTAAACCAATGTTACAACAAACGCTATTTCGTTAAAAACCGGTTAGCTTTATGATAACCGGTTAGCTTACTGATAAATCAGTATTGTATTGGTAACATAAGTATCGCGCTATAAGTTAATTATGATTTCGCAGAGTGTATTTCAGAAGAAAAAAACATTTGATTTCCATTTAATTACCGTACTTATCGTCACAAATGGTGAACAGAAGAAAATTTTAAAATTGTTTAAATTTTAAATGTTAATTGTATTATTTTTGTCATATATCACCTCACATTTTCCCCTTAGGTACGTTCACCCTACACTAGACGCACAATATTATTAACGAAGAATTTTTTCGACTTCCTGAGTCATAAATAGTATATTCGATGATTCACGTGAAATCTTGTTTCTACTTCCTTAACTTACCGACGGGCAGTCTCTTCATTGCTGCTTTTTGTCTGGTAATTTATGTTACAAACTATCAAACATGTTCTTTCTAAATTAAACGTAAGTAGTGATACAGATATATTGTTTTTGTTCTTAGGTGAATCAAGTCCTGTGGTTATCGATAAATGTTGGGAAGTATATGTCTCCCGTCGGAAGACATCGTAAGTATAATATGGAAATCCACCTAAGACACTTTCTATTTAATCACACTTATTAGAGTACTCAAGGGAGGAATCGAAGCACCGACCCGAGGCGTAACTGGACGAGTGAGAAACTGAACCACTGGAACACTGAAAATCTCACAAACGGTTATTATGGGTATTCCACATTTATACAAATAAATCACCAGTTCTTACTTTCTCCGAGTAGAAAAATATATCATCATTTATGGGATGAAGTGGACAGAGCACGCTTTCTACTTCTGGTGACAATGGTTCAAACCTCAGACGATCCAAGTAGAATGAACTGTGTGGACAAAGCTGGTTCACGATAGAACTCCTGCCTTTCGTTTCACTCATAACATTCACGTCAATCTTCAACATTAGTACCTTTTTAGACCACGTTGGTTCCATAAAGACTTAAAAAGCGCGTGTAGAAAATGTTCCTTGAACACCCTAGTGCACTCACTCCTCCGAAACAAACCTTCTCTTAAAAATAGCAGACTCTGTGTGACAGTTAATATGAGAAATATTAGTAAAATTTCCCTTCTCACTGAGTAAAATCAATTATGTAATAAAATTGCATGTGTACTCGGTACACGCTAGAAATTAGGCGTCCTTATTTTAAAAAAGTATCCGTGTCGCTTGTATGAGAGTACCGTTGAACAGACTTCAATAAAATCTAAGTTCTGGAAGTAATCCAAGCCTAACAAATATACCTTCCAAATTTACCCATTTCCTTAGCATTTATTTAATTTAAGTAATCTGATAGCAGAAAATATGTTATTAGTTGATAATTGTTTCAAATATATCTCATATTAATATGTTTACAAATCGTATCTTAACTTCAAAGAGACTTAAATTGGTGGGTCTTTTTACTTGCTTTTGATCTCGGTTTTATAATGAACTGACTGTGTAACAGCACGTTTCTTAAAACTTGGTGATTTTTATTCGCTATTTTTTCTGAATCATCATTAACATAACATATTCATCAGCTTTGATGATATAATTGAATTAGTGAATAGTGTTTATAGGTAAAATTGATCTCTTACCTCCACTAGCGTAATATGGGAGACAAAGTTTGTTTTTCTTTTGGAACCACTAACAGATTCGAAGCGAAGTTATAACAGATAACATGACCTGATATAATACACAACAACTAATTAGGAAGATAGTAGATTTTCTTGAGTTTCTTGAGATACGACCATGGTAGCTACAATGAAACTCATTCTAATTTTTCATTAATTCAGCGAAGTCTCATAAATAAATTTAACATTAAATAATACAAAATTTCAAACGAGTTTCAAAAAATTCACTCGGTCATTCACTTGGACAACCTAAAAACAATTTTAAAATTAAATTTAAAAAGCTTAAATCGATTTACGAATAAATCACTGAGGTGTTCTGGAACTCGGGCTGGAGAACGTTATGCCAAATTTGGAAGAAATTGGTCAGTCCGACCCAACGTTACGCGTCGGAAACACACACAAACACTATGGTTCATAGATATGAATATAGATAACGTTATATTTATAAATAATAGAAGATTTGTTTCAGAGCATGAATGAAACCTATTCGCATCTTCCTCCTCCTAGTTGATCATTTTGTATGAAAATATAAGGTTGAGAGTGTAATCGTATTGATGTTGTGTGGGAATGTAGGGGAAGTGTGATATTAGTGGAGAATATATTCATGCCCTGAAGAAGATAGTACTGAAACTGTGGATAGTGTAGAAGTGTTTGTATTTTATAATCTACATACAAAATTGTTATCTCATCTTAATTAGGTGTTGTTGTGAAATACTTGCACATTTTGCCTCAATTTTCATTGCAGTATTATTTGGAACTCCGACCTCTTGCTCATGCGGATGTAGCTACGGATGTGACACAGCGATCTCTCAAATGCCTGATAAATTCGATGAATTGAGGAGAGTACTAGATCGTGAACGAAGGTCAAATACTCAAAACACACAAGGACAGATGAATTTTAAGTCATTTGTTGATCAAAATAATTCTGAATCCTTGAAAGGCCAAAGAGAGGTTATAAATGAAACTGCTGTCGCTGGAAAATATGTTTCCGGTTCTCCGGAATACGGTAAGTACTACATAGTTTATGGCATTTATTGTACAATTTATGAATATTAGAGACTAAATGATAACAAATGTAGTGACTGTCAGTCAGTATTAGCATAGGAAAGTGGGTAAAGTAGAGGCCTGTTTGATGGGCGCGATCCCTCATTAGAACATGGAATTTTTATGGTGCTTTTCAACTTTACACGAATGTCCGATAAAGAAGAAAAATCAAAAATAGGCAGTATTTTATGTCTGCTGAAACAAACTTAGAGTGAATAAACAACAAATTACGAATTTTTATGGAATTAAGAGCTCTGATAATAACCTAGTACCATACTAACATACTGGTCTAAAAAATCATAAAAAGTAGTCCATATACTAGAATGATAATTTGTATTTTCATGGTACAGTTTGATGCAAAACAAGACAACAAATTTTCTCTGCAGAGTGCGACAGCGACTCAGGTCTGTACGACTCTGAGCCCTGAGGAAGATCACAGCAAGATGGCCGAAATGTTGGTAGTTCTATCTACTGAGACGCAGTTTGAATCGGACGAACAAGTTTATATTGAAACCTACTTTCATATTATATTTTATTAGCTTATAGTTCATTTTTACCACACATTTACATTCATGAATCTGTATTACTTTTTCTCGGATACCATTGCAAGTTTTGCAAGTTTATGTAAGCAGTTGCTATAGATATAGATACGTGGCACCAGTTGTTTATCCTGGAATCAAATGTAGGAGCATGATGCAGGTCTTATCTCCTCGTTATACTGAAGATTACTCTTTGAGTTCCGTTGCTGATGTTTGAACCTATTGACGTTGACATGTTCTATTTTTCATGAAAAATATTCTTTAAGAGGTAATTTAATGAAGAGGACTTTTCAAAGATCTCTATCACGAAAAAAATTAATCGTAGCGAGACTTGAACCAAAAGAGATTTTGTTTTGTGAGTCACGAAGTCTTAAAAAATGGTTGAAATGTTCACATTCACGTAATGCATAACACACTAATTCATGCAAGGAAAATACATAAAAAATATTTACTTAATTTGTACATTTATTAATAAAGGGAAAAGAATTGTTCTTTTCCATTAGATTTTGACGAATTATAACATTCGAAATTTATATTTTTCCTGAGTTCAAAAGTGTTTTTCTTGTACGAACTTCTTTGTACACGCGTAAATATGAAAATACTTTAGTTCAAACCCAACCATGCGACCATCTGTGATATTTCGATTTCTGAGCTTTCGGTTATTGCTTCAATCACAGGTAGCACGTTACCACAATTACAGCCCAAAAATATTTAAAAATGTATTATGATTACTTTCCATTATACTTTCCTGAGATGTCACAGATATAAGTACATTTACTATCTGTAGTTGATTTAATTACTTTATCTGGCCCTGTCAAGAGGCAATACATTAATGTCAAGAACTGAAATGTTTGCACTATTTAAGTATGACATAAATTGATCTTCTACCCTTTACCTGTTAAAAAAAGTTATATATTTTTTTACTCGTATTATTAACGTAATTATTGCGCCTTAACAGTAAAATGCACTTTTATCTTATTTTTCTAATTAATAAAATGATTACGTTTTCCAGAGCATGTGGTTGTGAAACGTTTCGCGTCATGATCCACGAGAATCTTTGCTGCCCATAAGATGCTTATCAATATTGAAAACTAATCTTTTTTCCAGATTTCTATGATCATTCCTGAAACAAAGCTATACGTTTAAGAGCTCAAAATAAATGATTTTTTTTTTATTCCAAGCATTTTTCTAATGGTGGCCAATTTTGTTACGTGGGACACGCTGATTTCTTCGTTTGTAGACGTAAACGAAAAATCTATTAACTCTATTTTTTCTATACAGGGACCTCGAGGACAAGAAAGGACGGAAAAGACAACAGAGACACACGACACAATTAATATAATTGCTTTCAAGGAAAAAAGAGTACTATAATGAAGAACAACTTACAAAATTTACACTTGTCTGTATTTGAACATACAAAAACATGTTTCCAAATAAAAGTTGTTCTTCACTGATTCTCCCTCTCTCTCTCTCTCTTTCTCTCTCTCAGTTCAAAATGTTTGCTTCAACGGGATAAAGTAAATGGTCGCGCGGGGTGTTAGTTTCAAACGACGTGAAGCCAACTGCTACTTCCGCGTACTTATAGTTGTCGTAAATTTATCTATCTACTTGTAGGCGAGTTGGTGAAGTATTGCCAGTAAAACACCTGGAACGTGAAGATACGTGGAACACTTGTTTGATTTAGCCTTCAGACCAGCGAGCAGAGAACACTACAGAGGGAGCACAAGGTCTTGCAAATAAAGTATCTGGTCTTAACAATATTGTGAAGACAAAAACAAATGTATTGCGTTGAGTTGAAACATAGTGTATGAATAAGATTTTTAGTTTTAAATTTTTATTAAATATATCTACGTCTGTGGCATATGGATGCACACATAGAACTTCAAAGAAGATATCTGGGATATCCCTTCATAGAGAAGGTCTTTTTTATCTTCAGTTTGTAGAATACCAGTTGATGTGTACCTGAGGTTGATGTGTAGGTTAGGAATTGAAATTGTTTTGTGTTCTTCCCATCATACCATTTACTATCATGATGTTGTTTATTGCAAAGGATTACGGTTCTGTTTTAATAATGTCTTAGATACCTGAGAGTGTTTATTTATGTATTGCATCTTTAGGCGAATAACTTAATTTTTATTTCGAAACGAAATATTACTGTGGCCTACGGGCATTAGATTGAAAAATAAGAGTAAATCTTGGTTTAATTGCTGAAAAGGCATAGATATACGTCAATGACAGTAATCTGCTGGCATATGATCCACTCAATATGGCGGTTGCGCGTCAAAGATCGGCTTCACCACTTCCAACGCTTCATTTTTGTTTCATCGTATGCTTCAGACAGTAGTTTATGTTTCCGGTGAATTATATTTATTAATTACTTCTGGCAGCATTGATTCATAACACTTAAGTTTTGCCACCACAACGCTCGATGAACAAAATTATATAAGAAGTTCCATCGCATGCGGGCCGTAATAAAAGTTTCACGGGCAGCCAGTTGTACATAACTGCTACATACCTCACCACAATTGTGGTAAAATGCATCTTTATAAACTGTTTTTTTTAATGAGGACTCAAAACTTCTGAATTGAAAGAACATGGTATTGGAACTGCTCCAATTGTTGATAATTTTGTCCGGAACGGTTGGAAGGGAGTGGGGCAAACGCTTGGCTAAAGCTCGCCCCAATAGTCAGTGCTTCTTGTGACGGAACTTCATAAATTCATGAGATTTTTGTTTTGTTTTCTATTTGTTATAGATGATAAAAGCACACCTGCTAATTCTTCAAAAGAAATAGACTGGTCCTGTGACTGCGTAAACGATTTAGCAGGTTAGTAACACTAGCATTGCTACTCGTATACAGCGATAATTATATCATAAACTGCTAATTAGTTATTTACGTCTATTAATTTATTCATTGATCGAACTAGACACACACACACACATATATGGTGTAGTGATTAATACTCTTGCGATCAAAGCACGAGACCAGGATTCGAATCTGGGGACGTCACCATTTCCACCTGACCAAAAGTTATCACGCATAATCTCCCCATGTAGGTACATGGTGAAATATATACAAGTATATCATGCTCTCGATGAAATGAGCACGTGTAAACATATTTAAATAGACAGGGTTAGGTCCATTTCAGGGATTAGTGGTCAATTTCAACTAAGTAAACGCAAATTTTCTCAACATTTTTCTGTTCTTTTAGAACTTTCCCGTCAGTTTTCTAAAATTAAGAGAAACAATTTTGTCGAAATTCTAGAAACGTGATATATAACTTTACCTCATTTTATAAATACTGACGAGTAAACTTTTGAAAATGAATGGAGATTGGGAAATCGGGATGCAACTTTGATATTTTAGTAAATGATTTTATTCAAATAATTACCACACATCCCGTCGAAATTCTAGTCTAACAGGTTTCAGGATAAAAAGCATACGTTTTTCGCAATTTAGTCCTGTAGTTGAACGCATCACACATAATGAATCCTTACACTCCAGAAAGCAGTAACCAAAGAAAGGAAAGTCATATTACGCAACACTTTCCATAACATTTTCATGTCTAGTGCGCACGTTTTATTCGGTGACATGGTGAGTATTGAGAGAAATATAAAAACTAAAAATATTAAAGTGGAACGTTTATTACATTTTTATACAAGTAATGCAATAAATATTTCAAAATGCATCTGTTTAGGGAATAATACAAATCAAATTGTATTAAATTCTATGCAACAATTACACGTTTTTTATTTTCAGATGTTTGGTTCTGGGCTGTGTCGGCAGTGCATATTATAGGCTCCGTAATAGCTATTGTATTTCACAGCTTTCTCATTTATGGTATTGTAACTGTAAGTACTACTTTACAGAGTAGATCACTACATTAACTCTGTGACTTAGTCTCATTAAGTAAAACTTAATTTACTTAATACAGATAATCGTTCAAAAATGTTTATTGTATTATTCTAAACGATTCAAACGTGCACATTCTTCTTGAAGCGAATAGTGAACATTTACGTTCAAATTCTAAAAAGCAGCAATAACCGGTTGACAGTATGTTTAAAAGGAACAAATATGTAACTCCAATGCAAATTTTCTAAGAAAAAAAACAAGTTAATTGCATTATTATGAATTCAAACTTAAAAATTGAGATAAATTGGGTAGTAATAGAAAAAACGATAAACTTAAGGTTTCCAGGTAGCTATTTTTTCTTCGTTTTTCATTAAAAAGTCAATATTTTTTTAAGTTTTTGATGTGAAATTGTAGTTCTTCATCCTATCTATGAAATATTATAATCGTACCTTTAAATTAATAGAATATAATTAACGGAGTTATTAACAGAAAAACGTTTTGGTATCTTTAAACAGCCGTAACTCAAAGAAACGAAACAGGTCTTGCGTACCGCAAGACACAGAACTTAAAATGAAATAATATTATCGGTATTCTGCTTTTGATATCGTTTCAGTTTTTAATGTATTATACTCATTTCGTATATACAAGGCCAAATAATTTTCCAAACTCGGAAATATTCTATTATTGAAGAAATTTTGACTCGAACACTAAAAATTTGAAAACAAAAATTTAGGCATTAATGAGCACTGATATAGAATATTTCCTATAATTGAGAGTTTTTTTAATTTTAGAAACTCTTCATACAAATCTGAAAACATGAAATAAAAAAAATGTACTGCATATTAAATTAACATATATGAATATTTCTTATTTCTTGAAAATATTCAGTTTTAAATTCTACCTTTTCTTTGTTGACATTCAAAAATATTATTTATTATATTTAAACTCAATAACACGTTGAATTATTATTTTAAAAAATGAATCCAAGAAAAACTCGTTTGCTAATAGTAATAGCTTCAATGTATTATGCCTCTTTTTATTCAATGTGCAATCTTCTTTTTAAATTACGAATTGTCATTTTCTCATTTATTGTCCTTTAGCCACTCATTTTGAAAGTTTTTGCCTATGCATTCCAGCATGCTTGATCATTTAACTCATTGCATAGTTTGTTATGTCATTTGCATCTGGTGACTCGGTTACTTTGTATTGTAATAGTTGAGACGTAAAATTATAACAAAACATCCAACTTTCAAGATGAATCAAGGTAAAAATACAGAATGAGTTAACATGATCACTTAGAAAATAATATAGGGAGTAGAATTAAAAAAAAATTGTTTAGGAACATTACTTTGGCTCCTGTCATAGTCTATTTTTCTCGATTATTTTACCTCTTCCCTTTACAATAAACACTTAACTATCTGTACGTTGCCCTTTTTATAGGTTATCTGTTGGTGTGATTTATTATTACAAGGCATAGACAATAGATTAATTTAGTTTAAGTGTAATGATGCTCTAAATTAATACATGTACAAAATCGTTATACATAATCAATAACAGTATGCGAATAAATTATTTTCAGAGAAAATATACTGTTATTTGTACCTGGACAATTTATTCCTGGATATATTGGATATATCTATTCGTTGTATCATTGATCGGTCTTGTAATTCTGAGTGCGAATACTGACACCAACAACGTACACCTTCTGATACGTTTCTTCATCACAGTGTTTGTCCTAAGTAAGTAATTGATGATGTTTATTATCATAAAATTAAGATAAGCCACTAACTCGAACTATGACTTGGTAATCAGCTAGAAGGTCTACAATCCGTAATACCTACCACTCTCAAATGACGATTTTTCAATACGTAATTTTAGATTTTGAACAAACCCATAAATTTAAAAACAAATGCGTTCAGCGATATCAGCACAGAATATTTTGGAAATTTGATTGAAAGAATTTCAAATCTGTATGATAAGTGTTGACAAAAAACAGAGGCATCCACCTTTCGGAACTTTTGAACATCTGAATAATAAGCGCTGATTTTGCTTCACGGATTTGAAAAAGAACTGAATATTGTGTGAAAATACGAAAGGAAAAAATCGCGTTCAAACTAATGTAATTCAATTTTTCATACAGTATGAACATTATGGCGACAAACTTCAGGGAGTGATTTCTGACAGGAAAAGGAACAAAAAGGTTCATATCAACGTGTGTCCGGTAATGACCTGCAGTAGAGCTATATTGGGAAGGGGAATAAGACGTTGTCCTCTTACCCATCGGTATCTCTTGCAACTTGGTGATCAACACGTATGTGAGGAGTGTAGTTCTTCTCTAACAATGCGTCACCAACTGATTGCAGAAAATACACCAGATTACGGAGAAACATTGCTCTAGCAGCAGATTTACCAACAATTCTCGGAAATGAAACGGATGATGTTAATAACTTATTGAATTTTATAAGTAGATCGGGGAATTTTATAAGTAGATCGGGGAATTTTATAAGTAGATAAGTTCTCGGGAGTTTAAATTAGCATTCTTCTTTGCTCTTTCTTTTCTTCTTTCCTTTTATTCTTCTTTATCGTAGTTTGAAAATTATAATTTTTATAATTTATTTAAATTTTAATATTATCTATTGGGCAACTTCTGCCTTTTCTTTCTTTTAATCTTTTTATTTAGATATTTGTTGAATTCAGTAGCGTTTTTAGTGGGTATTGTAGAGGAGCGAGTCCCACTTACGGGGAAGAGTCATGGCTCTTCCTTGTGGTGCGAAGCCATTTCACATTACATGGTATTTTTTATCTTGTTTGAACCACCTATGGACCACCTAAAACCAATGCTTGTGTTTTAGTGTGTTGTTGTCTACCACCTCATGTGTCTTTGGTGGAGTGTTTGGAGGTCGCATTCTTGTTGGTACCTTGAGCAATTTTGTCAACTCAGTATTTCTTCATTTATTTGATAAACCCTTGCGTTTCTTGGGACCATTTCCTACTTTCATTGTGTTTATAGTCAGATTTTAGGAAAGGTCTTGTTTGAATGGTTAATCGGAAGTTTATTTTTACCTGTCAATTATTGTGCCCTTCTTAATATTAAGCTTAGCAAGATATGACTTCCCATGTATGTGTGACCCATGGGTATCTACTGTCTTTACATGGTATTATTTAATTTACTATATTTTTAATTAATATATTACCTCCTTGATCTCCTACACCCTTACTTGCGAGAACATCTTAAACGTGTTGTGAATGCTGAATCAGTTGATGATTTGCAGACCATTGAAAAGCGTTTCCGTGTGATAGTATTCGGCAGCAGCCTTGGAGTTTTCGAAAGAGTGAGGCAATCCATGGTGCAACGTGTAAACGCTTGCATTATAGCCCATGATGACCACTTTGAACATCTTTTGCTGTTAATACCATGTAATGTTTAATGTAATATCTCTAGTAAAATGACCATAGAGTGGCCATCTCTTAGCGCCATATGGTTCATTTCAAGTGGCCACCAATGACCGTTTGGCGATAGATGGCCACTCAATGGATACGCCTGAACTTCTCCACCAAGTAAATGCATTNATTATTATTATTATTATTATGTTTTTTTGCTTTTTCTTTCTTGGTAGAAACTGGAAACATTCACCCACCCCATAGATAGGATTGGGATTGGGTTTTATCGATACAGAAAGGAAATTCATCCTGACCTGTATGATGTTATTAATTAATTCAAAAATTTTCGGACAATGTCACATGTCTGCAGGAGGACAGTTTTTTGTGCAATTTTCATAATATTCGTATCGAGTCCTAGCTTTTCCAAATTATTCTGAAACCTCTTCGATAAAATACCTTCGACAGATATCACTAAGTTGATAATTTCAACCAAAGAATATAAAAGACATTATGAAATTGTATATCTTCAAATACGCGGTTAAAAACTACCTCCTTCACCAGTGCTTCTACACTGTAAAATAATTTATTGATTTTAACAAAAGTTAAATTCGTCTTGTACTTTATCTCGCCATTGCTGTAGCACTTTT
>NNCF01130817.1:183741-198873 GCA_002313205.1 Laupala kohalensis | reverse complement strand
ATGGAAGAGAAGAAGAACGGAATTCACCCAGGGAGGAAGAAAGGTCATTGTGGGATATCTTCGTTTTTCTCCTCCGCCGGGGCCTGTCCGGTTAGGGTGATCCTGCCAGTAGCTACGCTACCGCCGGCATAGCCCCCAGCTTCATTGGAGCACGCAAACCCCCACCGCCCGCACGGACGGTGCTTCGTTAAGGCGGTATCCCATGGAGGGGTTGTTATTGTTGTTGTTATTATTATTATTATTATTAATGTAACAGTATTAATTGCTATATTGCGGACTAACCATCCATTTCCGAACATAAATAAATAAATCTATTTAAGAATATATCTTGATATAAACTTTTTCATTCCTTTTGTTGTCAGGAATAACCCCCAGAAGTTTGTTCCTTCACTTAATATTCGTCCTGTATAACGTAGTGATTACAAATAGATGACGAAGAAAAATACATGGTAGCCGAAAATACTTATTTGCATCGTCAACCGCTAGATGAAAATTGCGACGGAACGGGACTCGAACCCGGGAACTTATGTGTGCAAATGCGTTGTCCACTGCACCCCCCACCCCACGATTTTCACCTGGCGACTGACGATGCAAACACTCTTCCAGGAGTAGGTACTCGGAAGTTGTGAGTTAAGAATACTTATTTCTATCTTGAAATAAACACTTTATTTTATTTCACAGGTCTAATGATGTACTTTATTATAGTAGTGAACAGCCATCGTGTAGCTTTAAAACACTCAAAAAGAAACTTCAAACGAGCGACGAAAATTTGTTACAGTCCTTCTTCATCATCCACAACAGCAGAGGATTCAGTGGTAGAATTTTATGCATAAAATGTTTTTCTAATTAACTTTTTCATTAAATCATCTTTTTAACTGAGTTAAATAATTTTTGGGTGTTGTTTTACTGTAAGTGGATCGTAAGATAGACTTATCCATGTACATTTTTTGTAAGGCTTACAATTGTAACTTTAAACGTTCTTAAATAAACTTAATCTCATAAAATGAGTGTATTTTGTGTTCAATATTGAAATTTCCTAGGGCACTACTAGTGTTTAAAAAGCATTGACGACTGATAACTTTATTAATAAGTAACTGAAAACGTTATACACGGGTTGCGAATAGATAAAACAAGAATTTGCAACTAATACGTTAAAATTACGACAACGTTATATTTCAACGAGTGCAGTGCAAAGAACACAATAAAAGAGAGAATAATGCAGAAAATAAGCGAAAAAAATACTCGGAGAAAAAAAGAGGAAACTGACGGACGAGGGTGGTGTGCAATGTAAGACGAATCAAATGGGACATTAAAGTCACGGAATGTCTACCGATTCGGACGTGACGAACAAGTGAAACAAAATATTTATGTTATCTATTTGTTACTTGGATATATTTTTAAGTTTAAATAAATTAAATTTTTTACGTTAGTAGATTTCTTTTCAAAGACTTCAAGAGAATCCCAATAAATTTGTGTATCAGAATTATGAAGTCATATTATAATATCTAGGAAATAATATATGTTGTAATATCTATTTTGTAAACAAATGATTTCGTAATAACACTGTATTAATTACTCGACCCTCTGCGCACTCAATGGACACACTTTAGGACCTGCAATGGTAGAGTTTGACTATATGAGTTTAGGAGGTACTAACATCAATGAGAATTAAATAAAGATGCATGGTGTAGAAATCGAGATTTTAGTACAATTTTTTATTACTTACGTTTCATTGTAAAACTAAGAAGCTTCTTTAACGACATTTTTTTTACTCTATTGGCTTGATGAATGTTTTACCCGCAGACCCCCATGTAAGACTTGGCTCCTAACCGAATCGGACAGCAACGGGTCGTCGTTATTCGCAATCCAGGGATCCTTAACTGGGGAAACACGGGAGGATTACCCATTTTCAACGTGGTGTTGTGTGTCATTATGTAGCACACATTTTTGGCGAGGGATAAACGTTGAAATAATTTTTTGCTGTGTTTTAAAAGTATTAAACACTCTAAAATGGTACCACGAATGGAGTACTCTTCAAGAGCGACTTGAAGTTACGTGAGGTATGCAGTTGTCCTACTCTTGCACAAAATCCATCAGTTTTGCTGATTGGTACTCGCTGAAACTTAGCAACTGAAAGAAGTTTGGAGACGATGAGAGGGCCAAACTTTCTTCGTAGGGTAGTACCAGAAGTTTTTTTGAAGTGAGATGGTCATGCTTAGGTTGTAGGGGACGTGGCGATTGCAATACCCTTTACGACTAATCTCCGACCTCTAGATGGTCGTGATTAGTACAATAGAATACATTCTCCAAGCGATGTGTCTCTGCCTCTTCAACGAGCTTGATCTTCGCCATGTTCAATGCTTTAGTGCCCATAGTAATTCAAAATCCCAATGGAATTGCGTTTTTATCTCAATTAAAGATTATGGAAAATGAGATGAAAAAGCTGTCGATTAATGTTAGGTGTATATATTTTTTGTATTATTTAATTTCTAGAATTACTATTTTTTGTGTACGGTCTATTGTAGAAAATTCAAATAAAATCAAAGTTGTTGTTCCAAATATTTCGTTTGAGTCACGGAGGAATCGAAAACTGATAAATGAATGAACGCTTTTACGGTTGCAGTCATGAATAAAGGAAGAAGTTTCCCGGATTAAAGTTCAAGTTAGCCTATGTCTGTTTCGAAATGATCATGCAGGTAACAGATTAAGTACACCTGAGTCGATCAACCGGCTCTTGCGTGCAGGTGCGCCACACGCTTGCGCAGTTCGGCAGAATTGACGTTCCCGCCTTAAAGATATAGTAAAATATTCTTCAGTAGCCGGCTGATAGCCGTGGTGGTAATAGGAAAATTATACTAGGTGTTTCTCCCTCGCAAAAGGGTAGTTTAAACTTACGCCACCAGGGCGCGCCAGTGACCGGTTGAAGGTTATTAGTTCTCGAAGGAAATATTTCAGAATTCCTGCGTCAGAGAGCGCGGCGGTAGCTCGACCTTGACAGTCGAATAATATGGTATTCATTTGTTTCTTTTTTATTGTATATTTTTAGGGCTGCCTTTTTTCGAGCAACGAGACGAAGAATAAAAAATACATAGTGTATCGTATATAATTTGTTTTATGCTCATTTTTTCATATTGAAACATTTATTAGTGTGAATTATATTAGTGTGAATTATTTCTTGATTGAACTTATTATTGGCGAGGCAATTGAAATTCTTCACGACAATGAAATCTTGTTTTTTATAAGCTCCAATGAGATTAATTCTGCTTCAACAATACGTGTATTTTTTATTGAAATGATCTTCTTTGCATTCACACTTGTGAAAACGCTGTTACTAGGACCCTGCTTGCAGCTGATGT
Source organism: Laupala kohalensis (assembly GCA_002313205.1). NCBI lineage: Eukaryota > Metazoa > Arthropoda > Insecta > Orthoptera > Trigonidiidae > Laupala > Laupala kohalensis. The sequence goes on along the minus strand of NNCF01130817.1, from coordinate 195,517 downwards.
CTTCTGGCTGATTATCTTCTGGCAGAGGTTTTGTGTTTTGTGTTAAACAATGTCTATCTTCGACGTCTAAGCTATCTCTTTGCCAAAATTTATCACGACCGGTTGAGTGGTTTATTCGGGATTACGTAGCAAACAGACACGCTATCGCTTAACGATTTTTTTTATTAGAAAGTATGGAAGTATGGATGAAGTAGTCGTGTTTGTTAAGACATAAATTTTAAAATCCCACCCCTGCTTTAGAAAAAAACTGTCAAGTTTACAAACAACATTCGTAAGAACGTTAATATTCATCGTCCTGGCGTGCAAACCAGTATCTGCCAAAATACCCATATCATTCAGGGATAATTTTAAATAATTCCCTTCGCAAAACTACAAAAGTCATAAATAAATAAAATCTCTTCACACCCGCGGTTAAGAGTTTTTTAATGTGGTATTGTTTCTATAATGTAAAATAATTTACTGATTTTAATAAAAGACGTTTATGAAAGTTTCAATATCCTAATCAATATTGTTATCCATTCGACTTCGGATGATCTAGTTAACGTTAATTTCTCTAACACTTTGTTACGCTATTGTTATAGTACTCTTGTTACTTATTAAATTTCCTTTTTTATTGCATGTTGTTTTTAATACTTTGTATTTCTAACTGTACGCTACCTTGGCTCGGTTTTGTACATTATTTCTGCAGCCCTACCCTGGTCCGGGTTTTTCATCAGGTAGGGACGAATTTTCCATAACCGAGGAATATAATTAATACTTTTGTTTTATTTATCTCGAATTTTTACTGTGCATAAAATCTACAGTTTATTTTGGAATAATAAACGGATACATTCGTATTTATTAAATAATTTATTTTATAAATATTAAATCCGCCAATTGATGGGATGGTTCCTTTCTTCCGGAGACTAAATTGTTTCCGGTTTCTCATTCCCCACGTGGTCATACGCACTTTGCAAGCGGCTTTTGACAATAAAGTTTATTTATTTACTAGCTGATTACCCGGCATTGCCAGGGATTTTTCTTAGACTAAACTATTTTTACTCAGGAAAAAATTAAATCTATCTACATAACTGGTTTTTAAAAACATGTAGAGCGTCCTAACTTTTCAAATTCATAATAATAAAAATTTAATACAAAACTTGACAGTATATACTACACCATGGGAGCCGCGCCGGTCGAATTTTCGGTTCCGATGCATGACGCTGCTGCACCATTTCATTAAAATTCTTGTAAAATCTGAACTATTCGTCAAAATATTAGTTTAAACACGTTTTCTATATTTGATAAATGTACCAGACAAATAATACTTTAAATTTGATTATGATTTTTTTCCATAAATTTCTCTCTAAGTATTTTAACACTTCTATTCTTTTATAACTTTTTATCTATCTATATATATATATATTTGTAGAACTCTTTGAGACACATAATACTGCCAGTCACCTATCTCTAACCGTTTAGGAAGCGTTAGCGAATATAACTCTCCTTAATCCCGATTTTTTGACACTTATTGTTCGTTCTTATCGCACATTTAAAAAATAAAAGTTAGTTTAGATGTACAAGATAAACATAGGCTTTTTTACCCCTTTCATTTCTTTGACCCTCTGGTCACCTTGCATCTGTAGCTGTGTGCAAAGCAAGGTTCTCATGAACATAGGTTATCTCCTTGACAAATGTCGTCACGATCAGTTCAGTGGTTTAGTTGTAACCAGGTAGCAAACAGACAGACACACACTTTCACGTTACGCATATGTATTCATATGGATTTGTGCATCTTTGTCTAAGTAATGTGTGGAAAAGATGTAAGATGAAGAGGTAATTTGAAGTTCCTACTCTCAGTCCCCACAGACGATCTCCCGGAGAGTGATGACCTGTGATGTAGCATTACAGAAGTCGCCAGAGATGATGGCATGTGGTTTGGAGCGCGCAGAAACAGAAAGAAAATCACGTGACCGGTAACAGTGAATAATGTCATCCCTCTCCTGGACGTCACCGTGAACAGAAGATTGAATAATTTCTTAGATAATTTTTCTTTATGGATAGAACAGTTTTCGTTCGACAATTCCTTAACATTTTGGAAACGCAGGGGAAAGGTAGGTTTCTACTAAAAATAGTCATTGAGTGACAATCTGATTGCGCCAAACAGCCATTCATTTCAAGTAGCCTCTAATTACCGGTTCATTGATGGCCATTCATTTCATGTGGCCACCAATGGCTTTTTGACGATAACAGATGGCCACCCCCAATGACCACTTTTACAAAAGTTTTTGTGCAAGCAAGTTAGGGACTTAGTTTTCTGAGTGAACAACTATTTTGAGAGGGAATCTGGATTGAACTAGCCGTTACTGTATACCGAGGAGTCGTGAGAACTGTTGTTAGGGATAAGAAATTTGTCAACAATGCAAATACATCTCGGTCGTCGTTAGGACAGCCAGATGCCATTAACAGTGAGGACGACCATAGTGCTAAAGGTCACATCTCATAGAACAAGCAATATACGAACACGGACATCCACAATGAGAAAGAAATTGTGAGAAACTTTTTTCTGGAAAAAGAATGAGTGCATAAAAGGCACTAGGCTGGTTGGGAGCAGATCTTAAATCATGGAGAAGAAGAGATTTTTTTTTCTTGTTGTAAGAATTAGGAATATGATGTTGCAATCGCATATGATGCATTCATGAAGCTTGTAACCGTAAAAGAAATACACCAAATATTGCAGTACACAATCGAACGCTGTGCACTTCTCACAAACATTCATAAATATTTCTTTCTCATTTTTACAATTTCAATTTTTAATTTCGAAGAATGCTTTTGGACATACATCACTTCTGCTCTTGGCGTCTCAATTGTATTTTTAAGCACATTACCCTTGTAAACCATTTGAATCCAATATTTTGAAAAATTACGAAATATTTTTATCTAAAATTTAATATTTTCAGCATTAAAAATTATGATACGTAAGTAACAATCTCACTAATTAAAATATGTAATATTTTAACAAGTTCCGGTTATTTTGAAATCATGATTTGGACTTTATCATTTCTGCTATGCACTCCTCAATCGATAAGAGAATATTTTTACTAAGTCTTCTATTTTCTCTCAAAGTTCCACGTCACAGAGGTCTAATTCTCACCATTACACCACAATTTGGCGTCGAAAACTTTCTTCTCCCAAATCCTGATCTACAATAGATTCTATATCCCCCATCTAAGCGGTAGTCCTCAGCAAAACAGTCTTCTTCTCCTCGATCTCCTTCAACATTACTAAAACAGTCGCTTCGCTGTCATCGCCACTTGACGTCAGCACTGTGTTCACGGTCTCACATTCCGTGACTTCATCCTACTAAACCTTCCTCCTTTACCACCTCGCAATGCTTCTGTTTCTCTGCCTCTCTCTCTCTCTCTCTTCTTTCTACAATACCTTCCAGCAGTGTCTACTCCCATGGGAGCTCCCAGTCTCCACAGTTCTAAGGCAAGGGAATCCCCCTGCGAGCGTCCAGCAACGTCCGACAACTTAACGCGTTCTATCAGACCTAGGCTGAAAGCTCTTGTTTATCTCTGAGGTTAACTCCGTGATTTACACATTGGTGGGTCCTCGTTCAACTTGGTTAAGATCAGTGGGTGGAATGTTTTATAAAAGGAATTTAACTTGAATGCAGATTTAACTTGAATGCAGATTTAACTTGAATGCAGATTTAACTTGAAGGCTCATTCCGATTTCCAATCGTCTTCAAAAATGAGTTTCATATTACCAGAGTACAAGTACCCAAAAAATTTGACTTGTGTTGAGATCTGATATTCATAAATGGTCACGAGCTTGGAATACGAAAAAGAAAAATTGAGAAAATAATTTTATATCACCCGTTATAAATTAAAATAAATTTATAAGTTTGTTTAGATCAAATGTATCTCGAAACAAACTTAAGCGAATAATATTGCTGCACATTTTAAAATGTAAATTTTTTCTGAAAATTTATAGAGGAGCTCTTAGATGTTAGATAACAAATTAAGGCTTCATATCACAAAGAAAAAAAAATTCATGATACCCAGTGAAACTGTCTCGTGCTACCATTGCTATCAGAAAACGTTTATTCATTCATACTTCATATTATGTTATATTCATTCATACTTTCGTAAAATAGCATAATATAAAATAATACGTCAAAACATATCGAACGAGCAGTATTTAAAAATATATTTCAAGTTCCAAAATGTTACCGTCAAAAACTTAGAATAATTTTCTTTAAAATTGTAATTTTATCTCTATATAAGTTAAAATCTCTCGTGTTTTTAATACTCTTAAGAAGTAATATTCATTGTTTATATTTACGATTCCATTTTCAGTACGAGCCATTTCAAACGAAACTTTCACTTTTTTGCAAAATCATTCTCAATTTCAATGAAATAAACCTTACGATTAGTTAGTACTTATAGAGTACAAACACTTCTAACACTTCATGAGATATTCACGTTTTATTGTGTAAATAAACACTATACATTGAATCAGAGTCAGCAAGTCCCATACAAAATCAAGACATTGACAAATATATTTCCAAGTTATATGAGATATGTTAGCAACATATTTAAGCCCATTTTTCAAATTGTTGGTAATATTTAGCAACCAATTTTAGATAATTTTTTAATAATATTACCAAAAGATAAGTTTCAAAGGACCCTTTTGGTAATTCTAGATGGCGAGTGACACCATTTGATTATACGAGATATCATATAAGCCGCTCATCATAGACCCTGAGATCCGAACAATTCTCGTAACACGATTAATGAAAACTAAGTGCTTTTAAGCTCTGCTGGGGGAGTGTAAAGTTAAAAGTTTTGGAGTCAGTTACGATTTTTTAGGCTAATCGATACCAATAGTTCTTTAGCAGAAGATTGCAATAAATAACATTCACGTCACGGGTGAACGTCAGAGAAAGAGAACGCTCTGAAACGTTCAAAATTTTTAAACTTCAATGAAACTAGAGGGTAAGTACAAGTGGTAAACCATATAAACATTTTCATGGAATATGATTAAAGTGATTACATAATACGTTCGTAGTGAGAACTATAGTGAGAAACTAAAATTTATTTACAAATTATGAAGACTTGGCAAAATATATGTACGCTTCGAAATATAACGGTAATATTGTCATTTTACTCCATGTTTGATCACTATAAGAAATGTATCTTTATTTGCATTCCGTGCAGATACTTCCCATGGGAAATCGTGTTGCCTTCGAAGCTGGAATACACCTTTGTCCCAGAAATGATATAAGATGGAGATGCAGCAAGACAAAGAATTCCTCACGGGTTCGGATGTGATTTCGTAGCGAGGAGCAGGTGTGCGCTCATTGCTAACAAGATTACAGTTGGAAAATAAACTTCACGTGCTCAGATGGCGACGTCGTCGTGGACAGCGCAAGCACAGGTTACAGTGCTACAGGACAAGTCGAATGTGAAGCGAAAACTTTCAGCGCTGGAAATAAAAACATCCAGTTCAATCCCAAAGTTCCTCTGTCATTCAATTATGAGAATACAGTAGAGCAGTGGTGTCAAGAGAGAGAGAGAGAGAGAGCACGCCAGCAAACTTGCGTGCTCCTACGTACCCAGAGATCTGAATCTCGATAACGACTTCTGTTATGAGATAGCAGGTAGGGGTTAACGGATGTCTTTCCTGGCCTCTGCAACCACGCGATCCATCTGCTGCCGTGGAATTAAACTAACGGCTTTGTGGTGGTGCTGAAGAATATATTGATTGTATTCAAAATCATAATAGGGAAAAAAATCATAATACAGGGAAATGTGAATAATAATGTATAGTTTAGTTACTTTTACAATTTTTCGTTTAATATTACTATTCTTCATAACCAAATATTTCACAAATAGTAAACATACCACACAATCTCCATATTCACCACACAGGAAGTCAGAGATTCACTCACTCTAAAATTCCCCGTGCGACCTCTCCGCCCCGCTATGATAACCTCCTGGCTAACCCTTACTGCAGTCCGGTTTCACAGGGCACTGCGAGCACGGCGTGCTGTGCAGCCCGTTCGTGCTCACTTTGACATTCCTGCAGTAGAGCGACGATTATCCGAACAAATGTAAGGGGTGGTTCAGATAATAAAATAGTTCGGAAGGTGAAAATTCACTTTAAAAAGAAATATATATTACAACCTACCACCATTGTACAAAAAGCGACTTGTTTGTGCCATGTAGCGAAAGAAATAAACGACGAACAATATATGAATACCTTGTATGTATGTACAGATGTGCGTACATATACGAAGATTTATCGAGATCAATTTTGTAATATAAAGAAAGTTTTAATGCTCGTCTGCTTCAAAGATGACTTCCCCTTGATGGCAACTAAGTTCCTAACTCTTTTAAGTACGACATTGTAGCAATTACTTTTGTTACTTTCATTTTCCACTAGCAGAACTACCGGGATTTGAAGAAACAAACTTCATAATTATTGGACATACTTGTATTAAAACACCTGTCAACAAGTCTGAAATTTTTTAGCTCATTTTGCCAGGTGTTACTCTGTTTCTTATATGTATCTCGTTTCGGCCAGCTAAGGACCACGAATGACGAGTACCAGTAAGGTTCAGTTTTGTGTGAGTTTACTCACTAGACACATCGTGAGTTTTACCCAGATCGGAGAAACAGCGTCTAGATGGGATCCAGATTGCTGTATCGAGTATTACAACTGCGGTTGTTAGCCGTAGAGGGTGAACTTGTCATACATCAGTTATTTCAACTGAGACATGGATATGAAAAGCTACAAATTTTATTTTGCCCTACCTGGGAAGTGAACCTTGGATGACTTGGTGACGAGCGATCACGCTGACACCGTAACCACGGAGGGGACCTCGGGTTTATATAGTAATATGCTACTTCCCATTTTTTCCATTTTCGTAACAAGTTTTCACTATTGATAATTTCAAAAAGGAATAAAATCTACAAAAATACTCAGAGTTTACAGTATTGTATGCTTGTATGTATGCAATTTTTAATTATTTTAAAATCCAAGAAGAAGGAATATACAATTTACACCGAAACGTTAATAAACAAAACGCATAGTTAAGATTTTTCGTACTCACACGAGCGCTAGGGATGTAATGCACGTTTCAATGAGAATACGAAAAACAAAGATTTCCATGCCGATCGAGTCTATACGCTAAAATGAATAAAAGTTGTGGGTGAGGGAAACGCGACAATGAATTCTTATAAAGGTGGATGAAAACCACGAGAACGTGAAAACGATTTTACCCCCTACACCCACTATAGAGTAAACTATCGAAAAATACAAAATCCCGTTTCTAAATATTTAAATCAACAATTTTGAGATACAACAATCAAGTTGATATCTCAAATCAGTCCGTGAGATGTACCGAAAAAAAATTAGAAAGTAATGAAAATGGTGGGGGGTAATGGTTTTTCGAAATCTCACGTAGATAGCGTTCTTCCTAGAGTTTTGAAGCTCAAGTAGCACGAAGCAAATTTTCTTCATGCTCGGATTAAAACTGTAGATTTGTATAAAAATCTTACACATCTACACACACCGCACGGGACACATTTTTTTATATATAGAGATGTTGGTTCAGATAGCTGACGTTCGGATAATCGAGATCTACTTTACATGTAGAGCTCGTGAGAAAAGAAAAAGAATCACACTGTTTAAGAAAACCGACATGAATCTTCATCTACGTGAATCTTTACATTTCATTGTAGGGTTGCATTTAATGTTTGGATTTAAGTTTTCAATACTGTATATCAGTACCATAAGTTATGTTCCCATTTACTCATTTCCTTCGGGAAATATCTTTAGATGTATGGCTTCTTTCCTCAGGAAGAAGCTTCAGTTACCTGCGAATTTTTGTAATGTTAATTATTTTTTAAGATAACACCTCTCTAATAGGAACTTTAAAAATATTATAAAAGGTTTTATTATAAGCTTTAATTTCTATCTGAGTACGACGAACAGCGTTCTTATTAAGAGTGGAGATGATTGTCATATCAGTGACAAGAGGAAACATTACACGAAGTGTTTTAAACAGATATTCTTGCTATTAGTCAAATCCAGTAGGAATGTAAAAAAAAAAAAAAAGAATAATTTAGAAATGGTGTCAAAATGCTTTGAAATGGAAATGACACTATATAGGAATAAAAGAAACTTGTCATTTTGTTCCATGTTTATTAGTATGTAATCATGATTTAAGAAACTATATTATATAAAAGCGCTTTTTATGGACCACTCAGCCTCTGCAGTGTCATAGTTCATGAATGCGAATGTCGAAACAAGAGAAAAAACACCATTGCAGAGAAAAGAGACCATAAATTCTGCTGTTTCGCTGGAATTGTAGTCCACATTTTACTATTTCATTTTTACGATTACTCGTTGCGTTTTGTTCCTACATAAAAAGACGATTTTAAAAACTTTATTTCGAGTGCCCAGGGAATGTTCACGTAGTGTTTTCGAGCATCATTAATTATTACTCATTGCGGCTCGGGACACACTTCTACAGCTCTTTCAATGCCAGGCTAACTCTTTCTTCCATTTTTATTTCATTTCCACTTTCATTTCGTAATTCTCAATTTAATTCCTTTTCCCTTTTGTAGTTTTCCTTTCTATATTAATATTTACTGTGCTTTCAGTTCATTTTTGTTTCTTCTAAAAAATAATTATGTTCTTGCTCGTGATCTCTGTTTGCACTCGCAATTTCATTCATTCTCAATTCCATTCCCTTTACTTTCGTTCTTATGCTTCTAGTTTTAGCGATATCCTCGGTGTCTCTACGGTACATCTCATCTTTTCTTCCGTCACACACCGTTTCTCGGCGTGTGACCTAGCGACGCTGTAAACTTTACCCCAAGAACCAGGGAACGGAACGACACACCGCAATCACGGACCGACCACAGCCGCTGAGTTGAGCGCGGCGCGCCTCTGAAAAATTAATGCCGCCTGCGACCACCAGAGGCGCGCTAGACGGCGTTAACGCAGACGGATGGTGCTTGGAAGCGTCGTGCAGCCTCCGACGCAAGGCACTCTACAGTGGGTGTCGCCGCCTCCTCTACACTCTTCAGAGGGTGCCAAAGATGGAGTCAGCACTTTTGCAGATGATATCCTTCGGAAAATGCGTCATTAAATATTCCTAATACTGAAAGATGCACAAAGTTATTTTATTAACATTTAATAATTATTTAAGTCATTTACATGTCAATGTATTTAGTGAGAGGCATTGAGAAAAAAGTTATTGGATTGCAGAGAAGAGTACTTTATTTAAAGAGTGTCCAAAAGTACTGAAAGATTCATATAACATTTTTTATTTAACACAATTTCGTATTCAATCTTGGCAGGTACATTTAACACAAGATGATTGAGGGTAGAGATTGTTGATAGCGAATCTTGGGAAACTAATCAGAGTAATGCTAAGTCGCCATGCTGTCAACCCGTTTATTTTACAGTAGGTAGAGTCAGCGACAGTTTTATGCACCGAACTCCCATGCTTCGAAACAATAGAGAAGAAACATTGGTTCTCCTCACCGCTACTCCCTCAAATAATTTGCTCTAACCGTCTTCTTTCATACTGGAAGATATGCTCATATAAAACTCATACCAGACTCAGAGTGGCATACTTGGTTACGCTCAACTTTGTTGGCAATGAAGGATATTAGTCCAGGGATATTATCTGGAAAATTTAGAAGAAGTTTCTATTTTGACTAATTCTCATGTGTTTTCGGTCGCTGAGACCGAATTTCAAGTATGCGTAAAAATATCCCTGCCGCATTTTGCAAGGGTTATGATACGTAAATAAAAACAATACACATATATCACACTGCTGTAAAATTCTAAGTTTCCTCCTTGTCCAGTGAACTGAATGCAGAACCGTTCTTATTGAAGAGAAATGGAAGCGATAAGTGCTATTTTATTGTATTTTTACTCTACTTTAATTTGTATAAATGTGTGTTTGTTGTGAACCGGTGAGGAAACACGTCATTCGTAAAAGTTGCGTGCAAAGCGGAAGCGCGCCGCAAAATACGTATTGGGTCAAACGCGGCGCGCTCTAGCGGTGTTATTCTTCGTCACAACGAAATATCGATAATAAACCGAGTTACTTCGTTATTTACCTACTTTCATTTAGTAAACAAACACGTTTGCTCCAAAACTTGTAGTAAACGAAATATTTCGAAAAAACTAAAATTTTAGCATTTTTCTTCTGCTGAGTCATGCGGCACAAATATTTTACGTCAACTTGAAATTTCGATTCAGAGACCGAAAATACATAAGAATCAGTCAAAATAAAAACTTCTTCTAAATTTTCCAGGTATAACCTTTTTTGGTTCCCAATTTCCTGGACTGTATTAAATGGACTATATCAAAAGCCATTAATTAAATCTAATATTGTCATAAGAAAGGAGTTGTGGAAAGAGTGAGATTGTCACAACCCAAAGCAGCACGAACAAAACTCCGGAAGATATGGTTAACTTTCATGTCAAGTGTTGTGAGAGGGAACAGTGTCCAATACCTGCTATTGTTTGCCAGATATGAACTTGAGTTTTGTATATTATGTATTCATATTGTAAAAGTGAGACGAAAATTAGTAGAAGACTTGGCACTAGAAGAGCTTCTTCACATATTAACTTGTGGGTATGGTAGTTTAAATTACAAAAATGAAATATTATAACAAAAACTAATGATTATACTCATTTCATAAAAGAGTATGATTATATTTCTCTTGATTTCTTCTATGAGAATTTTGCAACGAAAAGAAGAATTCAATGTAAAATAGTTTCAGGGAAACAATTCACGTTTTGTGTTCGTAGATCAAATTATTTTGATGCACTTTTGTGCAATAATAAAGTCATCTATTTATCTCACGCTCTACCGGCAGTGCTCGGATTACAATGTTAATTATGGTATTTCATTTTTAAGTAATGCTAAAGAATTGTTATTACAAAATATTGCGAGTGTCGAGTAGGTATACCAGTTACAAGTCCTGCCTTGCTTAAGGTACCGCGTACGTTTAGGCAAACGATTCAAAAATCTAATTATCTATTTTTAATTTTATTTAAACTATCTAATATTGTAACTACCTGATATTGTAACTGACATTGAACCTGTGACCATTTGCAACTAGTACCAAGTATTTAATTTGTTACAAAACGTTATTTACAAAGTAAACTAAACACTCGCTTGACTGTTCACTAGCATAAGCAGCTTCCCTTGCTCTACTCGTATGTATGAGACGTAGGTGACAAATGCAGGTTGCACTCCGGAACAAAAACCGCTAAAAGACACACGAAATTAAATATCTCTCTCGAATGATCGGTGAAACAAATATTTTAAAAATTAATGTACGTATTACGCTACATTTTCAATATACTCGTTTCTTTAAATGTCTCGAAATTTATTTTTTCTTTCCCGACGTTAAAGGAAATGGTCTATAAATGGTGATGGTGGAGGTGGGTTTTAAAAGCCAATATTTGATATGTCTAAATTATTGTATACATTTATAAAAATTTTAGACGATTTGAAAAGTAATTTATTAGCTATAGTAATAATAAATGTATTGTCAAAAAATAAGTCTCAAACTGTTTATTACAACGTGGTGGACAATAAACTAATTTACTCAATTATCTGTCGTCAGATCTCTTTTAATACTTACTGGCTGCAAGATATATCGCCAAAGACGCTGCATATCAGCATGAAACACTACTCTCTCTTTGCGCTCTCTGGATGTTGCGTTTGCTATCGTCTAGGTCTCTGGGTCTAT